>OY365819.1:9411439-9422729 GCA_959347315.1 Bimastos eiseni
TTATTAAGTTCGGTTGCGCAGACTATTCCATTTCGAAGTCTGTTGCTCGGTCGTTGTCTCTTGGAGTCTGTTGCTCAGTCGTTGTCTTTCGGAGTCTGTTGCTTGGTTGTTGTCTTTCGAAGTCTATTGCTTGGCTGTTGTCTTTCGGAGTCTGTTGCTCGGCTGTTGTCTTTCGAAACATGTTGCTCGATTGTTGTCTTTCGAAACATGTTGCTCGGTTGTTGTCTTTCGGAGTCTGCTGCTCGGTTGTTGCGTTGTGTTGACTTTCGGTGATGCTGAATGAATTCTACAAACGAATTTCACCACTGTTTTGTGCTCTGGCAGTGCCAGGCCCAGGCCTCGATAAGGGAGTAGTGTAACGCCAATGTTCTTCGGTATTATACTGTGTCGTTACACTGCAAATAGCCAAATCCACGATTTTTGGTCCTCTTTGGGTTTCATTGTCTGTTTTTCTCCTCGTTACATGAGTCTGTCGTTTGTCCGTTCTATTGTCAAGCTATGTCTTGAAACTATCAAGACCATACTTAAGGGACCGACAATGTTTTTCAGATATATCCCGATACAATATGCGCAAGTGTTTCGTAACAGACCAGTATTGACCAGGGTAATTCTACATACCATAACTTACATGACTTATGGTGTTGCCTCGTTGTATCGTCAGCTTTAACCTTCGTTAAGTCAACTCGGTTTCAGTCTGTAGCATAGGCGTTGAATTGAAGAAACGTATATGTGCAAGATCGAGAGGATTGAAAGTCGCAATTCGTCTAACAATCCAACACTGCAATTCCACGAGAGTATTTGGGATTTGGGTTTCGTTCTTGACTCCCCACTTTCCCTCTCTGACCATATCAACGATGTCTCTCGCTCTTGCTTTTGCGTCAACTTCGCTCTAGTTGCCAGTGGAGAATATAGAGCGAAGTTGACGCAAATGGTAGAATGCAGTGACGACATTAGTACACGCCTTGTTCGGATCCAAGGTGGACTTTGGGAACATTGCCTATTTTGGTCTTTCCTCGTCTAACATATCTAAGCTTCAGTCTATCCTTAATGCTGCTGCCCGAGAAATTGGTGGCATCCCTAAATTTTCACACATCTCATCTTTCATCCGTGACTTTCTTCACTGACTTCATGCACCTCAACGTATGCACTTTAAAGTTCGTACTCTGATGTGAAACTGTCTTGTTGACTCTGCCCTGGCATACCTTCTGGCTCTCTTTACCAGAGTGTCCTCCATTCCCCAACGGGCTTCTCTCCGTTCATCTGCCCGTGGATTATTGCTGGTCCTGTATGCGCACTGCTAATATCCAAACAAGGAGCTTTGCTTGTGTAGGTCCTCCATTTGAAATAGTCTTCCCCTTCCCCTTAGGGCAGAGCTCCTCGTTCTCTCCCCTGTTCTGCCGTTCAGTCTCGGAAGCTATTGAAGACCTCGTGTTTACTACCTAGTCGCCGACTTGGATGTGGAGCGCCACTGATTTGAGCAGCGCTTTTAAAATTTTCATTTGCATTTTGATTTCAATTGGTATACATCTGATCCTTGTGGAAAATTGACCTTCTTCGGTGCTTTATTGTGCGATTGCTTGTGAATGGGGTTCAATCAATGTTTAAAACAATATTATTTTTCCCTTCTAATTTGTGCGAATCGATGAAATGTAAATCCGGGTTTGACTGCAATATCTGGATTATTCTTTGCCAATTAAAAAAATAATTGTATAATAGGGTATTGTATTGAAAGATAAAACAACTAATATGTCCCTTCAACGGTTTCACGCTGGTCGTGTACGAGTTAGCGCTTCCTTTATTTAACTAATTAAATTGCATAGAAATACTTTATTAGTAGGATTCAATGCACATAAGATGCAAGAGCGAAACTGGTTCTATAAGTCGTAAAAGGAGAAGAATTTTCTACCACTCCGATGTTTTGAATTAATCACGTCACTAACATCCGCGGTCACGTTCGACAAGTCCATGCGATGTTTCGTAGTGGTCTACTTTCGTTGGCAATTAGCATATTTTATGTTTGAAAGTCGGAACTTTGGACATCAGCCATTAGTCCGTTTACCTTCCCACTGCATTAGTTTGGCAAATTTCAATATTTTCCTTAGGACCTAGAAGACTTCAGTCATGTTTGTCACAGTTTGTGTGATTACGATTCATGTTTGTGGGCTTTTAAAGCTGAATGAAATTGGCAAATTTAAACTCGTTCATCTTTACCCTTTATTGGCTTCTGCCAAACTCTATCCAACATTCCCGTACTTTTTTTTAATAATTATTTATTCTTCCTTGTTTTGTAAAGTTGTCTGTGTCAAAATTTTTCTCTTACTTTCTGTCTTGTTCCACTCTATCGTGTTTCCTTTTTTCCTTTTCAACTCTATTTTATTTATTGGTTATTTATTAAATTTGAAACGCTCGCGGGGTCACAAAGAAATATGATTCTGAGGCGATCTAGCGATCAGTCTCCCTATCTGTCTGCCTGTTTGTATGCCTGCCTGCCTATCTTTCTATCTGTGCGTCTGTCAATCTATGTATGCATTCACCCATCCATTTATCTGTCTAACTGTCTGTTTGCCTCTGTGTGTGCTTGCCTGTCTATCTATCTATCTGTCTGTCTGTCTGTATGTCTGTCTGTCTGTCTGTCTGTCTGTCTATCTATCTATCTATCTATCTATCTATCTATTTATCTATCTATCTACACATACATTATCTGCTTCTATATCTGTCTGTCTGTCTTTGTGTCTGTCTGTCTGTCTGACAATCTATCCATCCTCTGTTTATCTTTACCTTTCTTTCTCACCTACTTGTGACTCCTGTTCTGCTACCTCTCTTTGTTTGCCCTCGTGCGTCTGTCTACAACCGAAGCCATCCATCGTCTGCGTCCGTCTGTGGCATATTGCCAGTTGATAGCGTGACGAAGTCGTCCGTCTTTCTCTTATTTAGTTTGTCGTCTGTAGGGCCAGCCTGGCCCTCACACAGACGCCCGCCCTCTTGGCCTCATACGAGTCCAAGACACGGACCGATGACGGCCCGGCGGCACTGCAGACAATCGGGTAGGTAAGCGGGCATGCAGGCAGACAGACAGGCAGGCAGGCAAGCACGCATGTAGGCAAACAAATAGGCAGTCACGCATACAGACAGAGAAGCGGGCAGGCAAGAAGGCAGACAGACAGGCAGGTAGACAGGCAAGAAGGCAGGCAGGCAAGCATGTAGGCGCGCAGACAGGCACACAGGCAGACTGGCACGTGGGCAGACAGACAGTCAGACAAACAGATGCACAGACAGAGAGTCATGCAGCAGTCTGGCATGCCGACAGACAGGCAGGCACACGGGTAGACAAACACGTAGGCATGCAGGCACATAGACAGACAGACATGGAAGCGAAGCGAAGCGAAGACTAGCAGGTGTGGTTCCTAATCTGTTCCAAAACAAGGACGGTTCCGACGTTTTCAACTTTCCACATAGACAGAGAGAGACGATTGTTGAATCATCCTTCGCGGTGCATTAATCGGAGAAAGATCTATAGACGTCTGCTTTAACGCTGAGCAGAACCGTCATCAGAGCAAAACACGATTTCCAAGACGATATCGATATCCACAATTATAGATTACAGTTCTACGTTTATAAATAATTTTTCATGTCACAACGATATGGGAACTGTTTTCGTTGTCGTTTTTTTGCTTCACTCTGCGAGATCGACGTCTGTATCGTTCGGTCGCTCGATGCCAAATGCAATTCACACGAAAGAGTTTCTTTGTTTAGATCACCTTCTCACGCAAAGACACACTCAGTCGCCCAACGAATTCAGGCAACATGGTCGTTATATATATATATACATATGTAGGTGCTACATATATTTATATATATATAGCAGATCTACATAATACTCACATTATATATATATACAATATATATATAGCATATTAATGTATATTCACACATGCTATATATGTATATTCATATGTATTATGTATAATTTATCATATATATAATGAAATTATTATTTCACGGAAATCTCTTAACCGCTACATACACAGGTGTAGGCCGACGTCTAATTTCACCACGGTCTATTTTTAACGCACTTTTTTGTCTCAGGACTGGTTGTCACGAGCCGGACTTCAGAAGCGTTTATCACGCCGAAGCATACGGTCTAATACGTATACCCAACTGGAATTGGAACGCAGGGGAGGAGTTATAGGACGCGATGCGAAATGACATTTGCCCTCGTGAGTAATGGTAACAGTAACACCTTTGGTGTTAGAACTAGGACATCGAGCGGGAAGTGGGATCGGTGCCCATTATATCGCGTAGGGGTCGACTCAGCCTTCCAGTCTCTAGGGGGCGTGTGAAAGTGGATGGCCGACTAGCTGGGGGTCATAAAATTAAGTTGAACTCCTCTACGTAATATAATGTAATGTCATGGACCACATATGTAGCGTCACTCGAATCAGAGGCGTTCACGACTCAACACACCTTAATAGCTAAACGGAGAACAGCAAAGTCTTCAGAGGCCTCCAGAAGGCTTTTGTTTGTTTGGTTCTATGTTTGTTATTTCTTCAGGTGTTTGTAGTTTTGTTTGTTCGGGTGTTTGTCGCTTCAGTTGTTTCTATCTATTTGGGTGTTTGTCCTTTCTCTGTTTATGTTTAATTACCACGTGCACATCGTCTTTGTGCCTGCCTGTGTAACATTGTGTATCCCTGAATTTCATGAAGTACATCTGTTTATCTGGCGCTAGTGTTTGTCTCTGAATGTACCCATGCCTCTTGTTATCTTACTGACTGCATGCGTAGATGCCCGCTTGCTTCACTGTGGCGTGTACTGTTGCCTAGCACTGCATTGACCTCTCCACCCTCCGTATCCCGTCTTTCCTCCTCCATCATCTGCCTCCGCAGTCGGCTTCATACAGAAAGAGACTGTTGCCTGACAAATACGAGTCGTGACGTCTCAAACACCGATCGTTCGACGTCGAGACGCAGTCACGCGCGTGCTTCGGCGTCCTATGCGTGACATTAAGCAGGGAGGGTGTGGGAGATGGAGGGGGTCGGTGGGAGAGGCTGGTTGAGGGCGGAGGATGTTAAGTGGCACGTGAATACAGGGAGGCATGGCAACAACAGGAATTAGGATGGATCGACGTGGGATCGGAAGTGAGGCCAGCAGCGCTTGTCTGGATGCGGTGAAGGGGTTTCAAGGGACCTTCAGGGTCCGTGTGAATGGAGATTATTGCTGGGTTTGGAGGTGTTATCAGTGAAGAAAGTCCACCAATTGATAGAGTTCGTTAACACGTTGACCGCGGAGTAAATACATGCAATACGGGACGTGTATACACGTCCCCAGCGGTCAACGTATTTTAAGATAGACAAGAGAACGTTAGCTAGGTCTAAAAAGATGATTAATTATTATGGGCCATGAAAATCTGTCTGCGGCTTAAGAGACAGAGTGAATCTCAAAGTAATTGGTTTAATAGTTTCACATAAGAAGGACTCTGATTCGACGTCCGCTAGTCCCATAGGTCAACTCAGCCTTCGATTCCCTGGGTGGTTTGGGGTCAAATGAGCAGCAGAGGTTGACGCATTGCAGGCTACCACACAGTCAAATTCAACTGAAAATCATGTTAAACTTGTTATCATCTATATTCTGATTATTATACGACAAGAACGCTGTCGGATGCATCCGTGATAAGTGCGTGGTTGCATTGGTTATATAAATAACACCAAATGTTGTAGCAATAAATTATGGCCCGTCATGTATGAGAATCAACATAGACAAGCTTAGACAACTATTTGGGTTTATCTTCGCTAAAGAATCAATATCGACAGCCTAGAGCTCTGGGATACGAAATACGTGTAAGCAACTTTCGATGCTATCTATGTTGCTTGCGAAACACGCCCCTCTGCCAGTTTAAACCTCTACACTTGCTGAGTGTATTGGTCTCCTCCGTCGTCATTACCAATTAGACACTTTCATCGTACAGGTGTCTATGTGCACAAGACATTAAGCAGAGGCACACAGGCAAGGCTGACAGCAAGGTACTTGGTCATACACTGGACGGTTTACCGTGAAAAGATGCGCTATTGTGTATGACAAATCTGAATACGTGGCAGGCTTATTATGTGATACGGTCTACCTACATTGGTATCTGGCACAATAGGTCATGTGAGGAAATATTTGCACAACTGCGTCTATAGATAGAAATTGTAATAAACATGGTTTTACAATTTCAGAAATTGTGCCGTCACGCGGTTTAGGCAGAACAGAATCTGCTCGTATGGTCGCCGTTCCTTCCTCCCTTCCCTCTCTTCCCTCCCTTTCCTTTGAGATCAGATGAGCGACGAATGCTCACCCGATAGCCATAAAATTACACGTCGTCACTTTAACCAGAGAAAACAAACACTTACTTACTTACTCAGCTGCAAACCGGAAGTCAAACGTTCTTCTCCCCGGACGACGACCCTGGGACTCGTCCGTTGTAAGGTCAGCTTGTCTCATCCGTCTCACTAACAGGGCATGACCTTGTACGCGTAGGCAATAAGTGCTAACAGATCGATTGTCTAATGCACGGCACCAGCTGTTAGAGACTTCCTAAAGTCTTGAGAGCTATGTATATAATAAATATAATACATATATATATATATATATATATGAAGGCAGATCTCATGCATATTAGACACACATGCATATGTATGTATGTATGTATGTATATATATATGTATGTATGTTTGTATATATGTATGCTTGTATGTATGTATGTGTGTGTACGTATGTACGTATGTACGTATGTACGTATGTACGTATGTACGTATGTACGTATGTACGTATGTATGTACGTATGTACGTATGTATGTATGTACGTATGTACGTCTGTACATATGTATGTATGTATGTACGTATGTACGTATGTACGTATGTATGTATGTATGTATGTATGTATGTATGTATGTATGTATGTATGTATGTATGTATGTATGTATGTATGTATGCTGTTCCTGGGTATACCGTCCTTGACATGGATATCATCCTCACAGCAGAGTATAATTTTGTGTTAATGCATTAATAATAATCGTGCTGCATGTCGTCCTGCATAATCACATCTGCTAATTTCAAACAACGTATGTGCCTACTATTTGTGTTGGTCTATGCGTCTGCCTCTCTGCTTGCCTGTCTCCGTGTGCACGTGCCTCTGTTTGTGCGCGTGTGCTTCTGCTTAATTCGCCAGGTAGAATTTGTGTCAGCCTCTAGTCCCACAGAGCCGATCTACTTTCATATCATTGTATTGGAACTATTTGTTTAGTTGCGAATTGTAATGGAGCTCCATCGAATTTCAACTGAACGCACGAGATTTAAACCTGGCGTATTTTGACTTTGTGCCAGTTTTTGAGGGGTTGTATTGTATTGTATTTAGACATTTCTAGAGCGCTTCTTGTAGGGTGAACCGTTCAGAAGCGCTGCCAGTGCGTAAAGCCCCGTGAGAAGAAGTAGGTTTCGAGAAAAGCAAAACAGGATGAGAGACAGCCAGATAGAATTTTAGAGCGAACATATGGAAAAAGTGCATTCCACCGAGAAGGACCAATTGAAGCAAAAGATCGAGACTGGGCCATAGCTATTCTAGTTCGAAGAACCAAGAGATCAAGTCTATCCATTATCAGTTATGGATATAGATGGATGAGGATGGATGAACGGATGGATGAACGAATGGATGAATGGATGGATGAATGGATGGATGAATGGATGAATGGATGAATGGATGAATGGATGAATGGATGAATGGATGAATGGATGAATGGATGAATGGATGAATGGATGAATGGATGAATGAATGGATGAATGGATGGATAAATGGATGGATGAATGGATGGATGAATGGATGGATGAATGGATGGATGAATGGCATGATGATTGTAGCTAGTGTAATCAGTTAGGTGACCAAATGTAATTAGTTGGGTGGATAAGGATAGGATGCGGTGGCGTAGTGGTGTGAGCTGTGCCACATTGATATAATTATAGGTTCGAACCTACTGTGAGAGGCGCTTTAAAAATCCGTAAATAGAATAGAATAGAATAGAACAATCAATTATTTGGAGCCCGCCAGCTGATTCCCTCTTCAGGCTTAAATGCGCCGGTTACAAAGTGCAAAGAACTAATCTGAAGAAACTATACACTATATATATATATATATTTAGGGGAAATGTCGCATATGCGGAACATGTATGACGCCCACGCGATCACAATCTCACAGAGTATTCCTATCGTACTACGACAGTCCATACCGTAAGAGACCATAATAATTATGTAGAACATAGCTTATGAGTTACACATGGGAATACTATTATATGAGCTTCTGAAGCCTTCTTCTAGGTCCTACATCAGGCTACATAATGTTACGTTTTGTGACTCGTGTACACCTTCTCAGGCCATCCTTCATGAGTGCAGAATATCTGGACATTTTTACCATAGCGTACACAGGTGTAGGCCTGTGTTACGATCTGAATATGATGCTTGCTTTTTGCGTAATTTTTCTATAGCGACTGTATATGGTCTCCACAATTCTCATTTGTCTATGAAATGAATGTGCAAGATCCTTCCTTGTGGATATCTCAGTTGCTGCATTACCAGACATTATGCATTTGCCAGACTGCGTTTTGAAAATGGTCGTGAAGAATCGTGATCAGAAGTGATGCGTGATTCTACGACCATCGATTCGATTCGAAATGCATTGTTTCGTCCGGCAAAACTGATGAAACCACCGCACGGCACACTGTCGCTGGCATGCGTGACTAACTCATAACAGTGCTTCGCATACATACAAGAGAGAATTACTAGAGCGCTTGTTTCAGTACAACGCCCAGAAGCGATTGGATCTCATGGCTACTTTGATACGACGCAACACAGTATTCGTCCGGGTGAAATAGGATTCGTCTGCTGCAATCGACTGCAAAATCCTGGTTTTTATTTAACAAATTTTACTAGATATTAGTGAAGTACGTCAGATTTTTTGCTGAATTGAAATTTGATGTATTAATATATATACACACATATATCAGAAAATCATTTATTTCGTTGTCTATATATATATATAAAATTATTTGGAGGTAGAATGAAGCTTATAGGTTAATTGACTCAAGTTGCCATCAATAGCGTATAGGATATAGTTTAAACTTATATATATATATACATCAATAGCGTATAGGATATAGTTTAAACTTATAGATATATATATATATAGTTTAAACTATATCCTATACGCTATTGATGTATATATATATACATCGTGTATGTATATATACATCATATATCTTGAGTCAATTAACCTATAAGCTTCATTCTACCTCCGAATAATTTTTTTTAGCAACGGTAGATAGGCTTATAATAGTTGAATTCCCTTGGTGGTCAAAGTATTATATGGTGCGAAACTATTTGAAAGTTATCGATTGGTTCTCATGTAACACCTTCTACTAATCTTTTTCCTCCTCTTCCTCCGTTTCTTCCTCCTCCTTTTCCTCCTCCTCTTCCTTCTCCTCCTGTAATCGTACCTAACTCCTATGCTAACTTCACATCGCTTTCCCAGGCTATTGTTTATACTCTGAAAGGGGTTTCTTGCAATGAGCACGGATCAAAACACTTGTAAGATCGCCTGCTTTCAGCTGCTCCGCTCCTTCCATTTGGAATCGTTTTCCACCAATTGCCCGACTTTCCAACCCACTATCGCCTTTCAATCATTAGCAAAGACAACCAGTTTTTCACTGGCCTTTGTATGGCTCCATCTTGGTCCATTGCGAACATCAGCCATACACACCTGACGCTCGTAATAGGTCATCGCGTTAGCGATTCGAAAATTCTGGTGGCCTGAAAGAGAGCTACATCCTGCCTGTTCATATAAAGGTCAAGGTTCAAAATCTGTTGCTCTAATTTCAAAGGGAGTCGTAGGAACCAGAAGGCCACCAAGATAACCATTCGTCACCTGCCTGAATGCAGTCACGTAATCGGGCAAGGTGTTAATGCATGCAGCATTAGGCAGTGAGCCAGATACCATTCTTTCCGCATCATTCGCTGCTATTACGTTTCCCGGATGTGGGGTCAGAGGTGACAGCGTAGACTGCTTGTTAGGTATCCTCAACGACAAAGCTTTAACTCAGTGTAACTGTAATCGTTGTCGTAATGTGCATAGTCATATAGCGCCTATGTAGAAAGCCACACAGATGTGCTTCGACTGCACAACGCAAGACCAAAGGCAAAAAGGATGATTAAGTATTAATCTTGAAAGGGGGCTTCAAAAGATTTGATTAGTAGATCGACTGATGAAGTGATTGATCGGTCGGTTGGTGGATTGATTGGTTGGTTGATTGCTTTATTACTTGATTGACTGACTGACTGCTTGACTGACTAGCTGGCTGACTGATTGACTGACTGACTGTGACTGACGTACTGACTGACTAATTGATTGATTGATTGATTGACTGCTAGATCAATCGATCGATCGATTGATTGATTTCAGAAAGGCAGTTTTTTAAACTGCATGGCTCAAAGAGACCGCAACGACGATCAAGTGTTTGAGCGACTTCATTTCCTTGACGTTAGCATAATTATGTATGTGATTGGCCACAGGCCAGCCTCTTCTTCGGTACTCTCGGTGATAGTTTTCGATAAGTACGCCTATTCTATTGTAGCTGGGGCAGCCATCCTGAAAAGCCGAACACTTAAACAAGCTGCTGCCCTTGCGTGAATTCGAACCAAAATTTTTCGACTGACAGTATACTGATTACAGAACACTAATCAGTAGAGTAACGGTGCTCATTAGTTGGTGAGGCAGTTACAGAAAAGGACTAGATCATCACGTCGCCCTACACAAAGAGGAACAAACACGACAAAGTTTCCCTGCTGAACTATAATTATATAGGCCACTCAACGTGATATCTTTCGCCCTATATTTTTGGTCGTTCCTTTTGTAGTGATTGACAGGTGCCACCAATGACTGACGTATGCGCCTCTGAGGGAATGAATGCGAGGAGACTGTCAACTGAATCATTGTCATGCAGCGAAAAAGTTCATCGTAGAAGATCGAATTGGAAATTCAGTGCATAGACGGCAGAAGCGAATTAGGTTGACTCGCTTCGACGCTAATGCGGATAAAGCCGCTACAGATGCAGGTATTCTGCACTGAGCGACCTCAGATCTAATTCCAACAAATCGAATTCGAGTTTCCACAAGGATTTAGGAAGAATTATAGTTAGTCAGTCAACCAACTAGTAATCATTCAACCAGTGAGGCATTGGAGTAGTCAATGGATTCGCCAGTCAATCAATCA
>OY365819.1:9422929-9537929 GCA_959347315.1 Bimastos eiseni
TCTCTTCTCTCTCTCTCTTTCTCTCACGCTGTATCTCTACTTCTCTGTCTCTCACTCTATCTCCGTCTGTCTGTCTGTCTCTCTCTCTCTCTATGTCCCTAACTCTGTCTCGGTTTGTCTGTCTGTCTCTCTCTCTGTCTTCCTCCCATTCATGAGTTTACTCTTGCTCAGGCTCAGACGCAGGTCGAGCACTGCAGCTGAGCAGGGCTTTCAACCTCCAGACCTAATTAATATGCGACGTCGTCTGTATACATTTTGATGCTATGCAAATAGACGGACATCGTACTTCGTTGACGCTCAAACACGAAGTCATGCATATTCATCAACATGCATATTCAGCCTCATGCATATTCATTCGCATGCATATTCATTCGCATGCATCTCAACCGGATCATCAAGACGGAGATACGGAGGCGAACAGACAGGAAGGGCTGGAAGGCATGCGGACTGAACTGAAGGACTGTGTCAATGAGTGAGTTGGTGTGTGAGCCAGTAAATGAAAGACTGACTGACTGAAGGATTGAACGAGAGGATGAATGAATGAATGAACGACTGAATTAATTAACGAGTGAAAGAATAAATGAGCGAATGAATCAATGAACGAATGAATGATTTAAGAAATGAATGGATGAAAGACTGAATGAATGAATGCATGAACGACTGACTGACTGACAGACTCTGTCTGACTTACTGACTGACTCGATGAATGCATGAATGACTGACTGACTGGATGAATGAATGAATGAATGAATGAACTACCTAATGAGCAAATTATTGATCGTGTTATATATCTACAAGGCTTGTGAAGCATTCGTCCAATGCTTCACAGAATCGATTCGTCGCTGGCTATAAGACGAATCGAATCCTAAATACAGGTGACCAGTTTTCGAGAGGCACTCCTCATTAGAATGGCCAACCACGCTCCAGTCCGTACGACTACACGCATTTCCACACATGCGAGTCAAATGTCTACGCTTCATTTCATGTAAACCGACGCCTACACAAGATACGTACCAACACACACACCGACTGACACCACGCAAACACTAATAGACACACGTCGACACTTTAAATATATATATATATATATATACAAGATATACTTTATATATAGGAGATATATGTAATAATATATTCAAGTGCGTGCGTGTGAATTTATTTGTATAGTAATAGGCGATTATAATATGTTTTAAGCATGTTAGCAAAATTCTAAGTTGCACTGTTTTAGATATAGGCAACAGTTAGATGCACATAGTCAGATAAATGCACAGTACATGCATGCATGAATGCGCGCATACATACAAGTCATTCATTCATTCATACATACATACATGCATACATACATACATGCATACATACATACATACATACATACATACATGCATGCATACATACATACATACATACATACATACATACATACATACATACATACATACATACATACATACATACATACATGCATGAAAACATACATGCATGAATGTATAGTAAACTATAGTGGTAGTTGCTATTTAACGACGCTGTGTGATAACAAGAAACATTAGCGTCGCTCTCCTCCTTTATCCAGTATTGGGACTGGCACTATCAGGATGGAAACCGTGGCGGAGTTAAATGCATAGTGTCAATGCATATAAATATATATTGGCTTGTGAATAAATAGCCATATACCCACATACTAGCATATATACATACATAATATACAAATTCCGTGTGCATATAACACACTTCTAAGCAAAAACTGTTGGAAGAAGAGCGGTATCAAATTTCGGTAATAAGTAAATAAATAAAATAGAAAATGAAATACTAAAATGTTAGGATTTCATTTTCTGTGTACAGAGGTACGTGAAGTCTATTCCCGGTCCAGAAGAAGAGTTTTAATTAATAATTAAGAGCCTGCAATTAATAGAAAAGACTACTTTCATAGAACACGAAGCGAATAATGGTTTTCGAAGGATATCATCAACTGACCATGCTTCGTCTTTGCGGCATCATTCACAAGGCGCTGCTTGATAACGTGTGAGAATAAAAATAAATTCAACCTTACGAATGTAGTCAGTGTACCTGTAATAATATTTTTACACCGTTACAAATCTTCCTGTAAAGTTTAACGTCGACAAATTGAGTCGTCATATGATTATGACGTCATACGACTATGATGTCATATACTTACTAGATGAATAGAAGTCACATATTGTTTTTCCATCACTGATTATGATGTCATATATTAATGATTTCATCATACACGACTATGGTTTTATAATTATACATGACATATAATCATACATGACATATAATCATACATGACGTATAATCATACATGACAGTTGTACATGGCCGAAGCTTATGTTTGCATCGGCGCCTTTGTTAACTTATATCCTCTGATAGCATAGATCACACGTTCAAAGCAACGCGTCAATCTCCAGTGTTTCTTCAACAACGCTTTCAATGAATATACAATGTAGACTCGATATATAGTTCTATATCTTAGCCGAATGCTGTTGTTATTATTTTTTTAAGAAACTACAAGGACACTGAACAGTGTATTTAGCAAGCGAGTCGACATGATAAACACAGTTGTGAATTGACTCGAAATAACCTTGAGAAACGACACAGAAGCGGTTACATACTGTCCAAAAATGATTGAAATATCCATCCACTCGTGAGACCTTAATGCCATCATAATTCGTGTCCTGTTTGGTCCAAGCAAAATATTTATATAGGTAATAAGATTTCAACAGTATACGGTATTAGTAGAAATGAAAGCTATCAACGATTAATATATTCTGTATGCCTGATACGTGCATGACATAACATATATGCACTGTATATAAGTTTATATATATCATATATATAATATCAAACATAAATATATATTGGGCTGTTAGGAAACTTCCCGCAGGGCCTATATCTGCTGTGCTAGTTTCATCAATCGCAATTAATGAATCAATTCACAGCGAAGTGCATGACTTCTATCCACCAAGACTCCTACTCTTTGGCTAATGTTTAATCTGTTACTGCCTGCAATGGTCGTTCGAACGGGTGGTCAGTTCAATTCTTGACCGACAGCACAATAGTGGTTGATGTCACATACATGTGATCAGTTCAAGGAGTGTCACGTACACTCTTTCTGTAGGCGTCCATTTCAGCAACTGACCAGTACGAGAGACGACAGTGGTCAGTCTTACAGTCGACCAGAGGTGACCAGTCCGAGAGCCGGACGATTCTCCTACCCGATCCGTTCCTTCTTGATCTTCATGTCTTTGCATTCCTCGCCTAGTATCGTAGCGATTTCATTATGCATGAACGCCCAGGGTACGACGGACCCGGCCAACGGGCACTTCTTCCCGCTGGGACAGTAGACCTCGGCCCCGGCGCCCTGGCGCTTGATGCTCTCTCTCGAACAGGGAAAGCAGAACTTATGCTCGGCAACGGAAGGGCACTGGACGAAGTGCGTGTCCTCGAGGCGCTCGTTACAGAGGGTGCACTTGAGTGACTCGGGCACCGGAAGAACTGAGTCCTGAAGGGTGGAGCTACGCGTCGGTGGCGACGGGTAGTGGTGTGGACTCATCCGTGACCGTCCGTTGTTCTTGGCTGGTGCCAGATCCGACCGGTCCAGGGCTGGCGACCCGACGAGCGGCAGGGTCTCGTTGTTCAAGAGCGTCGAAGGGGAGGCTCTGGAGGTCTCGTTGTCTGCCACCGAGGCAGGTGGCGACGCAGCGTGGTTGCTCATAGGTGATGAAGAATTGGAACGAGGTCGATGGAACTTGTCGCCAGCCGCTGGACCATTCGCCGGCTTTGATGATGATGACGACGAAGACGATGATCCGAGACTCGGATGTGGGTTGGGCTGGTGACGCTTCGATGAGTGCTCACCACCGAGATCGAGTCCGATTCGCTTGGCTGCACTGGCTGAGTTCCCATCCCCGGATTCAGACTCGCTGGAGATCTTCCTCTTCGAGTGCAGGGCGCCCGCCAGGTGGCGATACGGGGCCGGAACTGGAACCGCGTTCCGGAACGGAAGCAGGAACTTGGCGGCTGCGCTGTTACACGGTATGACGGCTGAGATGCCAGAGTCTTCGATGGGCGACGGCAACATGTCTCGGTTGACCGGTTCCTTGAAGAATCTCACCTGCTCCGGAAGTAGGTCACCGAGCAGGCGCCAGTCGTCGGTCCCGGCCTTCATGAGATACTCGAGATACTTGAACCCGGACGAGAGTCCCTTCCCGGCGTTGTCCTTGGAGCACTCGCTGTACATCTGCCTTGCCACTCCCGATGCACTGTTATAAACGTTGGCCGACCCAACGGGATACTCCACAAAGATCTTCAGCTCATAGTCCGTTCCCGGTAACTTCGCGTTGGCGTCGAATGCCAGGACGCGTCCGATGAGTGCGTGGTCCTTCTTGAACCGGATGTCGAAAGGAGTGACCGACCCGAGGATGGCCAGGGTGACGCCGACGAGACTCGGTCGCTGGCTTCCGGTTCCGTTGTTCACGACGTCGATCTCCTTCCGGCGCTCGTCGCCACTTCCAGACTGGTTCGACTCGTCGTCGTTGTTCTCCACGGCGCGACTTCCTCCGTTCATACGTGGCTGAGGAAGCGGAGAGGGGGTTGCGGCCGCCGCAGGGGGTCCAGGCCTCGAGAGGGACTGGAGCTGAGGCGGGGGAGGAGGTGGCACCAGGGTCATGAACGGCGGAGGAGGATGAGCACCGAGTCCGATTCTCAACGGCATTCCCAGACTCAGCATGTGCATGTCGGCCTCGTCTGGGCCTCGACCCCCGGAAGCGGCCGCAATCGCCAGACGACCCTTCAGCCCTGAGAAGTCCATCACCCCCCGAGAGGGAGCGGAAGGTGGAGGAGGGGGCGGGGGAGGGCCCCGAATGTCGTGCACGGGTGTCCGATGCAAGCGGGCCTCGTGGGGACCAGAGTTCTGGGGGTCGTTGAGATTCCTCTGCTGGGCGGATGGGACCCCCATACCTCCCTGGGACCCAGACATCTTGGGAGGCTGTGACTGCGACTGTAGCGACCCCCTGATCGATTCGGGGAACCCGTGGGCTCTCTTGAGCTGGCGGGCGGATTCGATGACCATGTCGACCCGGTCGGGTCCTTCGTAGTTGACGCAGCCGCGGCAGACTGGCTCGACGAAGTCATGCAGCATCGCCCACGGGGTCCGCGGAAGGTCGCACAGGTAGCAGTGCTGGCGGTGGTTGCGCTGGGCAGCCATCTGCATCGACATGACACTGATCGAGACTAACAAGCCTTAGAGCTCCACCTTACACTGTAACAGTCCTACATTTCAAAGACTCAACGCGTCAGAAATCACGTTACAGTTACGTCACAGACACTCAATGGCATCACATATCGACGCACGGAAACCACAGAAGTGAGAAGCAGACGTTTCAGAGAAAATGTGTCAGGGCGTCAAAGTGCGTCAACTACGTGACATAGCATTGTATCTTCAAAGGTTAGGCTGGTTACGAGCGATACAGAGCCTGTTACCTGACAAGGAAGACGCAGCCGTCTCTCTTACAACTCAACGTACGTACATCGCACTCATCGACCGCTCGCTCGGCCGTCTGTCCGTCCGTCTGTTTGTCCAACCGTCGATGACAGAAGCAGCTGCAGACGTCTAAGTTGGCGGCATTCAAACGCAGCCTACTACTGACCGTCCATTGGCAGTCTCAGACCCCACAGCCCAGCCTCAGCCAAAGCTCTTCTACGATGACTACGGCTCAAGCGGACCCTCTGCAACGCATCCACACGCACTTTCTGCCTTAACACCCGACCGACCGACCGCCTGACAAGTGCGCTCGCACGCACGCACGCAGCGGATTACAATGCCACGCACAATTCTGATTCGTATTGTCTGCCGAGCACGCATGAACGTTATTACATGTACAATTGTACATGGTTGTAGATCTGCGCGTTGTGTGTGTGTGTGTGTGTATAAAGAGAGACAGAGAGACAGACAAACAAACAGACACACAGACACACGGACATAGACAGATATACAGACACAGACAGACACAGACAGACAGAGACAGACACACACACAGACACACACAGACACACACAGACACACACAGCGATAGATATAGGAGGCGACAGATAGACAAGCAAGCAGACACTGACTGAGAGAGATTGTCACTTTAATAAGGTGACTCAACTTGACTAAGGCTTAAACACCTACATATATATAATACACAAATTATTAATCTACATGTTTAATTATGTACACACATAATAACCATGTATATTAACTGTGCATTATAATCTTCTATGTTCAGTGTTGCAGAAATAATTTTACTGTGAAAATTCATTCCCTTGGCTTGAGCCAATCATGAATTTGGCTGGCTGGGCAAGGTGGATGTAAGAAGCGGTCTTACATGACCGACGAATACAAAGATTCATTCGCTGCAGTGTGTGATAGAGTGGGTAAGTGGGTAGGTTGGTGGTGCGTGCGTGCGTGAGTGGTTGGGTGAGTGGGTGGGCGAGCGAGTGAATGAGTGAGAAAGTGAGGGAGTGACTGAGTGACTAAGTGTCTGAGTGAATGAATGAGTGAGTGAGTGAATGAGTGAGTGAGTGCGCGAGAGAAAATCTTAACTTTGGATTCTCCTCTACCCCATAGAAGGAATGGAGAAGGTTGCAGCTATCAAGGGGTCATCGAGTCACTGCTTCCGAAAGATTAGGTTCATATGACGATAAGATTGTCTGCAAAGCGAGGCAGTTCTTTTTCTCATCGCACTCTGGCTTCACAAAGCTTTTGTTATCTCCGACCCAGGATGTCGCAGGCTCCACCACAGTTTCACGAATACTTTATTTATTTCCTGGAATGTAGGGTTTTACAGATGACGGTGATATAGGTTGACTGTGGGCAACTATTTTTTTATAAGTTATGCGACAAAGTGTCGTCCATTTCTCAAACCTAGTCAGATATTTCAGACATAGTGAAACGAAACCAAGTCACAGACTTACCATAAACATCGAAGGGTCCATTTGTCAAACCAAGTGAGACCTTTCATACATAGTGAAGGGTGAATTTGCCAAACCGAGTCACGGACCTACCATACATAATCGCCATCGCTTATATTACCGACAACCAGAGTCGAACTGCAATTGGATCGCGTTGTAATGAAAACAAATAAGATTCAGTCTGGCATGAAAGCGTGACATAGTACAAGAGTCAAAGGAACCGATTAGGAATTCCGATCAGCGTATCAGCTGGCTGACTTACGAAGGAAAAGCCAATCGAATGTAGCCGTCTCAGGGGCCGAGTAGCAGACGCTCGTTGGCAGCCGACTCTGACCCGTGATAGGGATTAAGGCGGCAAGATGTGCCATTCGCCAGCATAGGGCTTAGCGAGCCTTGAATGACAATTGAGAGATGCCCAATACATTTCGACTCAGAGGGATATCGTAGACTGTCTGTTCGAAGTGACGGCTCGAAAACCAAGCACAACAGGGTGGTCTTTCCGGTAGAACGCTGGGTATGCAATCCAACGATTGCGGACTGACAGCTTCTGAGTGAGTTTCGTGAAGCGATGTTCGTTCAGAAACCACATGTCAGATTCAGAGCTACCGGTACTGAACGCACAGCAAAGAGAAAATGAAGAAACAAATAAAAAATATAAAATATTAACATACAAATATATTTACAAATAAAAAGATACACAAATATCAATATGGATACTGGCATTAATTTAGGATCACATCGATATCAACGCTCTTGCAAGCAGGGGCGTCTACACCATAGAAACTTTGGAGAAAATGTTCCATCCAAGAACTAAGGGGGAAGATCTCATTGCGATATTTGAGGGAAGTAATTTTTTTAAATATTATACCATTAAAAATCTTTAATTATTTGCAGTTGGGCCGTTATGTTCTCTTCTACAGTGTCAATGTGTGTTCCATTAACTTAGTTCAATCTATTATTCATCCTTGAATAATATTAGTTCGTCTGTCACTCAAAATTGGAGAAAGTTGTTAGAGTGACTTATGGGGAACAAGTTGCTCCAGTGGCTTAGCCTTAGGGGGACTGGCAATTTTTATGACTCGACCCAACCCGACCCTTCTAAAATGGACCCGACTCGACTTCCGGAGTCAACTATCTGACCCGACCTGACCCATGAAGAGCACGACCCGACCTAATCCAACCCTAGTTCAAATTTTAATAATAATTGTTTATCAGCAAATTCTAGAGTTAGTAAAACGCAACGTGATCAGACCGCTCCATAGGATAATAATTTTGATATTTTTAGCTCAATTATTAAACGTAGGCTATCAGGACAGATACCCTTCGTTTCTTTCAATTAGGGTAAAATTGCTAACAGTTCAGTTATCTGACCTTTAAGGAAACACTTCTATTTCTATATAAGGTCAATTAAGATTACTCTATAAGCCACGATGCGGTTTGTCATTTGGCAGGTAATTTTACTACAATAAACGAAAATCATCATCGTCGTCGTCGTCGTCATCATCCATAACTTCATGTACTTAATAGTCCAAAGGCCTGTGCAAACGATTGGACGGTATTAATATAATCTACACTTTTCATTCAAAATGTACACAACGGGACATGGTGGCGTAGCGGTATGTTCCATACCTTGCAGCCGAAGTCACTGCGCAGCGACCTAGGACAAGTTGCTCACTCATCATTGTCTATGAGGAAGGCAACGGGAAGCCGCGTCACTCATCTCATACCCGGGTGGCATACAGCCAATGGACCTGCCTTCGAGCAGAGAACTCATCATATCATCATCATCATCGTCATCGTCATCGTCATCGTCATCGTCATCGTCGTCGTCGTCGTCGTCGTCGTCGTCATCATCATCATCATCATGAACAATTAGAAATGTCAGCCAGGGTTTTAACTATACCTTTCCGTCGCTCTCGCTCTCAGTCACCTGTCTCTCAACACTGCCCACTCATGTGTCTCAGCCTCACTTGTCAGCCATCCGGCCAGCCACTTCTGATCATCCCGCCGGCCATCAGCTGTTTTACTCAGCGGGCCGGGCACATTTTTCAGATCCAGGAACCTGCACTTCACACCATCATCCAATTGCTTTGTTCTGGTTCTAACCCCTACAATCCACAGTAATGCAGTCAACAGCTGTAACGATTCAATTCATAATTCTGCGAGGAACCAACTTCCACAGATTTTAAATTAGGCTCTTTGTGAAAATGGTGGGTCGAACTGGGTCCAGGTTGTAACCTGACCCGATCAGACCCACCAAGATCTTGACCCGTGCCGATCCGACCCGCCGGAAGCCCGAATATTCGTGACCCAACCCGACCTAATCCGATCCGACCCGACCCGACCCGACCGATGGGTCGACCCGACCATGAACAACTCTGGATAACCGCCTCTGCAACATACATATATAGTGAATATACTTATTGACTCTCGTACATACAGAAGTGCGCATCCTTTGTGGGACGATTTCAGTATGTGAACCGTTTCATAAATGAAACCCTCTGAGCGAATAGAAGATAACGACTGCTGGGTCTTATAGAGCGTTATGTTTGAGACACAAATGAATTTAGAGACCTTTCAGGAACTGAAGGGAAATCGTGGTTTATACGAAGGTCAATGAGAAGTATTAATAATAAAGTAATATAACCTGTGCGTTTGCTTTTACAGAAATTATTCCTCATTTGTCGTTGCATCGGCAGAATTGACAACCCAGATCAGGATGGAGTGACTAATCGTAGGATACTGTCTGCTTACAACAGGGAGGCGCAGAGGCCAGCAGTCATTCGGTTCAGCCGGTTTGGGGAATAAAGAATGACTGGAGGAAAATGAATTTGGAGAAGATTGCCAGAAGAGACAGACGGATTAATGGCTGCAGTACTGGTGTGATATCATGAAATTAGATATATAATTCAGAGCGAGAAACAGTTGGAGAAACTTACTGTTTTCACACCAAAAGGTCGTGTGTGATTACTGTTGAGCAGCGAAAGACTCAAGGTTAGACCGGTTAAATGTTTATGGACGTCGAAATTTATAACTTGAAAGGATTTAAACCGTACTTTTCTGGCCACACGGATAGGCATACCTTAAAAGGCGCAGCGCCCATTCAACGACCAATTCACGAAAAAATGAAGGCGATCAAGGCCATGATTGGTCGCCATAAAAAACGCTATATTTACACTGAAATCAGCTCCAATGTTGTACTAAAATACAACCGATCAAAACCGACACCAGTAACCTCTGTCGTAATGTTATACCAGTTACACGCAACTCTGGTACACTTTTGTACTCCAAAAGAAACGAGTGTTACAGACATTTGCGGGGGGTGCATTGGAGAGAACTGATTGCTCCCAGTTTCAATCATAGCATGGATTAAGTTTTGACCGGCAGCTCAAGCACACCCACACATCCCAGTTATGCAACCCTGATCGTTGGGTTTAATCATTGACATCGTTCATTCACTTTTTTTAAACAGAGTGAAAGAGACAAGGGTCAGAGACCGAGGAAGAAGAGGAGGAGCTGGGAAACGGATATCGCAAGGCTGCAGACACATAATTATGTTGGAGAGAAACCGTTAACATCCGATTGCATAGTAGTGGCTGCCGGGCGTCGGTCAGTGAATCACTGAGTCAGTCAGTCACTCAATCAGTCAGTCAGTTATCCAGCCAGTCAGCCAGCCATTCTGTCAGTCAGTTAGTCAGTCAGTCATTCAATCAGTTAACTAGCAAACAAGTCAAAAAGTCATTCGCTCAGTCAGCCAGTCAGCCAAACAGTCAACCAGTGAAACAGCCAGTCAGCCAGCCAACCAATCAGTCTGCCACGCAGTCAGTCATTCATTCAGTCAGTCATTCAGTCAGTCAGTCAAATAGTCAAAAACAGCCAACCAACCAGCCAACCAGTCAGTCAGTTGGTCGTGCTCTGTGTGTCGATCGTCTGATAAAAGCGACGAGATGCCCGACGCTCAAGTGTTAATAAGAAAAGCTAAACGCAATCAGTTCAGACAGTGACGGACAAGGCGGCCATTGACAGAGTAAAGGCACGTCTAACCGAATTATGTCCGTGCGTGCCTCGTCTCTAATGAACCCGTCAACTGCTCGCCGTCCACAAAAACTTGCCCTCCCGGCGTCGGAGCATGCGCACTGAGGTATCGCGTGACGCCCTGAAAGCGCTATCTAGGGATGATTTCGTGCCGCGGCGCAGTTGAGCGGCGCCGTGCGTGCCTGAAACAATCGGTCGGACTATATGCCGTGGCGCGGACGAATACAATCATGCGGATGTGTACATCACAAATACGACGTGACGTGAATACACTGGAGAGATTTACTCGAGTTTCTCCGACGACGGCGCATGCAAATTCACTGAAATGTTCGAGCGCCTAGTCACGGAGATCTCCCTGCTCCACCACCACCGCCTCCTCTGCCCCTGCCTCTACCGGCTCTTGCGGCTGGTAATGGCCACATCGCTGCTGCTGCTGCTGCTGCTGCTACTCATCCGCCCTGCTTCCCTCGATCCATCCGTGCGACCGGTGGCCAGCTGCGGCGGATGGGGCAATCGACGATCGATAGAAGTTTCTTGCGCCGAGCGGCGTTACCATGGAAGTCAGATGGCGCTGCATCAGCAGCCGGGATTCAGCAGCAGGATGACGACGACGACGACGACGACGATGACGATGACGATGACGATGACGATGATGATGATGATGATGATGACGATGATGATCATGACGGCGACGGAGACTGCGACGGCGACGGTGACGGCGACGGCGACGATGGAGAATACGATTTCGATGTCGATGACGATGATGATGATGACGACTACTATGAGGACAACGATGCTAATGACACAAATGCACATATATATATATATATATATATATAAATTCAAAGGCTTATTGTGATATGCATATTTCTTAATTATGGGTCCTATTGTTTACACTATATTCTGATTACTTCATCCACTATACAGAATTCAGAATTCAATTAGATTTTACCTACGATGTGGCATAGACATTGGCGATAACGGCGTCAGAAACTTTGACAAAGTCGACTGCGGAGTCAAATGTAAGCGAAGGTAATTAATCGGTCAACAGTTGTTGCGACGGAAATAGATATGACGGTAATAGTTAGGAGGGTAATAGTCACGACGGATATAATGCTGACGACGGCAATAGTTATGACGGTAATAAAGACCCGCATCGTTATTGATCAAAGTGACACTATAGAACTCGTGGATATGATGTTAGTGCGTATACGCCTGTAATTCCACCCACCGAATAAAGTGAGAAAATTAGGTATGGGGCACCATTTGACATGACGACGACGACGACGACGATGATGATGATGATAATGCTACGATGATGATGACCAAGATTGTGATGTTGGTGTTGTTGCTGTTACTGTTGCTGTTTTTGTTGCTGTTGCCATTTTTGTTGTTGTTGATGCTGAGACGATGATACGATGATGATTATGGCATGGTGATAGTGATTGCAATGATCATGATTGTGGTTATGATTATGATGATCATGCAATGATGAAAACAATCAAACGATGGTGATATATCACTTATGCGATGCAATGAAGGCGGTGCTGGCGACGATAATGAAGACGATGAGACAACGGTGACGAAGAAGACGATGACGATGACGACGATGACGATGATGATGACGATGGCGGTGAGATTCGTTGGGCAAGGCGTTCAATGGTGATGAGAAGCGATACGTGCATGCATGGCGCCGTTACACTTAGGGAAATAGCAGGTGCCCGGCGACTTTCTCACGCATGCATTAGGACAGATATTATGATTAGGACAAACTCATCGGGTTCGTTGTTAGAGACACGCAACGCCCTCTTTCCCTCAGTCACCTTCTCACTGTCTGGCCGTCCTTCTGTCTCTCTGCCTGTCCTTCTGGCTCTCGCCCTGTCTTATAAACACACAACCAATCACGGCGCGAATGCAACGTTTTTCACTAATTAATGTTCGTCGTGAGCTCTTGTGACAGGGTTTCATCTATTCCGGTGATGCGGTCGAGATGGAATTGCGCTGAACTGGGTTACTTGACATTTAAAGCGCGTTCACCTATTTCACCGAATGTTGACCTAATTCTATATCGACCATATCGACCTTAACCACTTATACCTATTATACCTATTATACCTATTATACCTACATGTACACTGGTAAGCCAATACACCAAATATATGGCACAAATTGTTGTGACTTACACTTTTAACGATTATACACAGATCTTGTTAGTGAGTGAGCGATCAAGCTAGTCTGACCGAACGAGTGTTAGTGAGAGTGAGGTGATTGTGATTGGTGTAGGACAAAACCACCACCCCGGACAACACAACCGCCAGACCGAAACCCCCGGACAAAACCCCCCGTGTAGCTGGCCGACCGAATTTACATATATATATATATATATATATAAAATTTTAAATTCCAAAACCGTTTTAATCCTGACATATTTATTCACAAGTTTGTAATTTATGAACGTTCTAGTTAAAAGTGTACGTCATAGTGACGTCTTTAAATAACGAAGTGAATGCCTGGGAGGAAGTTGATCATGCTTCTATTGGCCAATGATACACGCTTCTTGAAGCCTGTGCTTGGGCACACGTTATAGCCTAATATTATTAAAATATAGGAATAATTTTGAAAAAATTTATGGCGGTATATCGACAACATTTAGAAACAGTCGAAAATTCTGTAGATGAATTATTGGCCATCTTTAAAACTCGATTGTTGATGCAGGGCCGTTGATGAGGGGCCAGCCGGGCCGTGGCAAAGGGCGCAAATGTGGAAAGGGCGCAAAATTCAGGATAGAATAGCTTATTATTCCATAAAATGCACTATTTTCAAAATATGGGGGTGCCAGATTGATGCTAGGCACAGGGCGCAATTATAGCTCGGAACGGCCCTGTGTTGATGAAATTGACGTCATTATTACGTCATTAGGCCTTCTGGATGACAGGAACCATCATATTTTATGCGGTACGTAGATAAATAGGCCGTATGTTTAGATTAAAACGGTTTTGAAATTTTTAAAATTGACTAGGCCTATTTATTTTCATATTATTATTAGGGGTCCCTTTATTTCCAGACACAGAGTGCGTGTATATATAAATACATAGGTGTACACTATAAGCGTACATACATATTATTTAACAAGATATTTATATGAATGTTATACATAGTAAGATATATATATATGTTATACATAATAAGATATATGACGAACGACACAGTGGCTGCCAGGCTGCGTAGATGAGAGAAGATCGAGCGACAAACTAGCGCAACATAACAGATAAGTTTTAGTCATGAGATCGATGACAACCACGTATCTGTAGATTGATCGATGAACAGTCGGACGACTCATGACAAATCTTTCAACTGACGGATCGATTCATAAATACGTCTCTACATCAGCAGAGAATCTTGCACGACGCGCACGTGCAATTGACAGGGCTGGAAAAAAACAGAATTTTTCAAATATTATTTATGTTTTTAGTTTTTTTAATGTTTTTAGGTTTTCAACGTACGCACAGTCGCACAACAGGCAAAGAATGTATACGTCTACCATTCCTCAGTCAGGTTGTTTATATTTATTTATTCTGAAATTTGATATCACCATTCTTCCAAAACCTTTCGCTCAGAAGTGCGCAAGAATCGACGGTGCAATTGCAGTTGTAGGCCTACTGCAGAGCAATTGTGTGCTAAGGACTTGCTCAAGGTTCCTACACAGTAACTCCCCGGACGAGGGTCGAATCCGCTCCGCTCACTCAGTATATTATTGCGTCACGCACAGAATATCATGCAGGCCAGTGCGTCAAGCACTGTGGGTCACGTAATTCAGAGGAGATCACATAGATGAGTACGTCACACATTGAAGGCCAACGTAGATCATTGCGACTCAAGGGATGCCTCCTATAGACAGACCAGACCGCACTGGGATTCCAATCATGGCCCGGTGTTTCATAACAGGAACACTGATAGAGTTATAAACAGGACGGACACACCTTTCTACCTCAATTGCTTGTTTAACATATTGTCACTAGAAGGAAGGAAAGTGCTTTGTATTACGCAACGTTCGGGTCTTATGCCAAGATAAAACGGTCTGAATTAGCATTGACTAGCACCCAATCGTATATTTTGGAAAGCTAGAACCTTACAGAGATTCGTATGCGGAGTCGGAACGGAATGATCAGGAAGAACAGGAGAGAACTGGAATAAACACAACAGCCATGGAAGCAAGGAACGACGGAAGGATGGAAGAACAGGCGGAAAGAATGAAGAAAGAATTAACGTAATTAGTCATGAAAGAAAATAAAACGGGAAGCGAGGACGAAAGAAGAAGAATGAAGAAGAAAGGGAGATAGGAAAGGAGGAAGAACAGAAGAAATAAGGGAAGTGAAAAAGAGGAACTGAAGTAAGAAACATAAGAAGGGGAAGAATGAGAAAGAACGAAAGAAGGAAGTGAAAGAAAGAAAGATATAATTTTAAAAGATATTAGCAAATAAATTTGGAAATTGCTGGATACAAAGAAAATAGAAGTAAAATTAAGGTGACTTGTACCGAGAAAGGATATCATTTTCACGGCATTGTCAGACTAAACAGAATGGAATCGAACAACTGGCTAAATACACGCACCGACAACAACAGACCTGTAGGCAGACAATCAGACACACAGACAGATGTATACGTAGACGTCGAAACACGCACACATGTACACACACACACACACGCACACATAGGTACACACACACTCAGGCGGAACTTATAACATGACTGATTTGCATGCAAGACCCCACTGCATCGCGGATACTGAGAAGCGGGCTTTGCGTTTAATATTGTCATCGGTTGTAAGGGGGAGATTGACGAGCGAGGCGCGTTGCTAGACAACTGAATAGTAATCATAGCAACCGAACGATTGTCCGAAACAGCTGGACATCGACATGAGCACGCCGTCACAAACGTCGTTGCCATGGATTCGCGCATCGCCATTTGTTCATAAGACCTGCGCGGACAGTGCAGCTAAAAATTCCTACAACTTGCCTGAGCGTAATTACCACGGTGGTAATTACCATTGATCACGCTCCACGCGTTGAACAATCACGATTCGACGGATGTTCGTGCTATAGGCCTACTGATGCGATGAGGTTATTGTATTCATTATTAAGACTCGGCTGTATTCGTGTTTCACCGAATAGGTTCGGTTGTAATCCGCCTGTGAAGCAGCGCACCTAGTGTTGCCCGCGTGCAAGCCGGCGTACATACACCCACCCATAGACGTGACCCGTACACGCCCTATCGTTGATGATTTTGTTTAGCGTGTTGGGTGGTACGTACGATATGCGTGGCATTCATAAGCAAGCGGGAGAACTGGAGAGTTGAGAGTTGGCCCGGTCACGCCAACCCAGAATTAAGTCGATTGTTTGGACCCGTTTTTATCGGCATCAAGTGAAGGTAATTATCTCGGTCCCGTCCTCCCCGTCATCCGGTCGATTCACGCAGGGCTCGGTTGGGCTCGGATATCGTTGGGGCTGGCCCTAGAAGAATCATTTCGGCTTCGCGTGACGCCGCCGCCGGCTGGATATTAACGACACGAAATCCGCGCTTTGATTATCCGTCATCGCGAGGAGTGGCAGAGAGGAGTGGCACGTGATGAGGAGGGGTGGATGGATAAAGATAGGACTAGGTTGAATCGTAAGAAGGGAGAAAATACGAGTAAGAATAGAAGGAAGGAAAGAGAAGGGAAAAGGATGAAAGGGGTAGTGAAAACAAAAGAAGAAACAGATTTGACTGATGGCGAGGTGGGAGGAAAGAAATAAAGAAGAAATGTTTGAAAAGGTAAAAACAAAAAAGGGATGACGTGAAGTGGAGACGGAAGACGATAGAATCGCTTGTTATCTCGATTCTCTGCAGTGGAATACTTGATCACAAGCTCCCACGTCAAACTGCGAATCGTCTACAGATGCTCGTATAATTTGCAATATCACCTCATATCCACAGTATTAAAGATTCCAAATATGCGTAGACTGGTATTTCTTGAAGTTGAAATCAAAAATAATCATTTACACGGAAAATAATTATAAAAACTAAAACTTTAAGGTGAGTTGCAGCTGAAGCAATACAACAGATAGTGGAAGCAAAGAAGAGAGCAGCACTCGTTCCGGTTTTGTCACTACAGTCGCCCTCTTCCGTTTGCAATGGCATTGATCCAGAAAAAATTCCTTTTCAATCGACAGGTGGCAGTAATGAATAGGTCTTCCAACTGAATTTGCGGTCGCATGAGTTGTAACTGTGACTGTGTTACAGGTCCGGTTCAAGACAATTTGTGGCTATATGCAAAGCTACATTTTGGCGGTCCACCGACCCGTGATCTAATGAAATTTCGATTATTTATTTCCAAAAATTCATTTAAATAAAAACATTTAAATGATGGCAATGGTCTAGACTAGAGTAAGCTGAACTGCTGATTAAATACTTACGGAAGACTTGTGATTAAAAGTTAACGGTGAACCGTACCTTAATGAAACATAATTTATTACACCAACACTAAATATTTTTTATGTTTATTTTACAAAATTGGCGACCCCTAAAAATCTGCGGCCCTAGACGGCTGCTTAGTTTTTCTAACAGACGAACCGGGCCCGTTGTAATAATTTCATGACGCAATTAGAAGACACTCATCTCATGCACTTTGTAAGTTTCCTGAGACTATTCAGTGTAGCCCTAATTAAGAGAATAAAGTTCAAAAGCTAGCAAGCGATTGGATAAATTGAGACGACACCAACAGAGGGAGCCGCATACGCTTAAAGCCTAACCAATGGCATTATCGTCCAGATAAATTCTTCATCGTAGACATATGCGTGTATTCTGAGCAATTATATAGCGAATTTTTATAGGCATGGTGACTGATTGGATAGAGCGGTCGGCCCGTAACGCTCAGTGTGCGCTGAGTGAGCGGGTTCGACCCTCGTCCGAGGCGTCAATCACTGTATAATGACATTGAGCAGGTCCTTCGCGCACAATTGATCTGCAGTACAACTGCAGCGGCGTCATCGAGACGCGTGTGCGCTTTCGTACACGACTTGTTGTGTTAAAACGTGTTATAAATGCGGCGTTGTATTGTAAATTGTAAGCATCTTGTAGGCGTTAACGAATAAAAATTTCACTTTTTAAGGGTTGCTGAAAAGTGGGTCTACTAGAGCTATCGATGCTGTCGAGCTAGCGAATAAGAAGCTGCATTCTACAAGTTACAAGAGCATTCACGTGGTGGCGCTGCTTTTGTAAGGTGGTGTATGTTCGCAAAAGAACAGCGGTTCTCAACCTTTTTAGTCCTGCGACGCACTAATAATATTTCCTAAAAAGTGTGGCCACCCCAGCTATTAAAAGCATTCACTTCGTGTTTACTAGCATTCATTTTACTTCTTGCCATTCGTAACCCATACACCTCATGCATAACAACACGATCAATCTTTTATTAACAGAACAACCTAAAAATTGTTGTAGGTAATAATGTTTTTAATGAATCATAGTACAAGAAACAAGTAAAGATTAATTAAAGTCACTATAGTAGAAGGCTAGTTCGTGTAATAATAACGATTACATAAATTTCATGCATGAGATACAAGGATGAAAACTTTTTACAAATTCCTGAAGGTTTCAGGAGACCTCTGGCAAATCGTAAGGCGACCACAGGTTGAGAATCGCTGAATAGAACATTGAAGTGGATTTGCCCTGGGATTTTAGGTAAATTGAACAGTGATTGAATTGTTAGGGGTTGGGGTTGGGATAGTTCCCCAGTCAATTTTTCAATTCCACCAGTTAATTCTCAAAATAACCTTGGGGTCAAGCGAATCATATCATGGTTTCAGTGGCTTAATGTGTCTAAGTTCTTAACAAAGCCAAGAATCAAATGCGTGCGCCGAAAACTCAGTTACCCTCTGCAATTTAGCCCGTATACCGGTTCTTAAAAGTTATTTTCGGGACATTTGATCACGTGGAAAATTTTCAAACACCAACCCCAGTTCAAATTTGATAATTCAAGCCCTGCAATGCAGGGGCATTTTTAAGACAATGATGCGATGTGCGTGGTCGTGAAAACTGGCGACAACTCTGACTGGTGAGTTTTGGATAAACTGCAGACGTTTGAATTGTGTGGTCAAAGAAAAGTGTATCACCGGAAACCTTAATGACTTCACGCTGCGCTTAGGAATAAGCAAGTGAGTGATATTCTGCGCTTTGCTTCATAGGTCTACTAGAGCTATCGATGCTGTCAAGCTAACGAATACGAAGCTGCATCCTAAAAATTACAAGAGCATTCACGTGGTGGCGCTGCTTTTGTAGTTTCAGGATTTTGGAGAACAACTGAAGAAACGAAAATCGTTGCATTGATCCTTGCTTAACCCTGAATTCGAAGCAGAAGTATCTCTAGTTTCTAAAAAGGAGTAAAAATCAGGAGTTGCCACTTCTCAATGTAAAGTCATACTTCTAGATATCGTGACTCTTGGGATTTAAAATTTGGAAACATTCGTGATTGTTTGACCTACTTTATAACTTATACAAATTCCTAAAAATCTGCTACGCTACAATAATTTGTTGAGTCAACTTTGTACGGACAGTGGAGTTTTGCAAGAAGCAGCGTAAGCTAAAACATTACATGTAATGACATTATGAATTGTTGTTTTAGGCTAGGCTTCTGTCTAGAATTTGATGTGAAATTCAAAATGAAAGTTTATTGCGTAACGATTAAAATAGTTGAAATTAATTTCTCAGAGATGAGATAATGTGGACTCCAGTATTGTGTTGCGTTTAAGAATTTCTAGGGCGCCTCTCGCGGTACGATCAAATCAGAAGCACTCCCATTGCGAATTGCCCATTGGAAAAGAATTTATAAGCCATAAGAGTACGGGCAGGAACAGCAGTATTTCAACTCTCTATGCATGCTTGTTAATATCATAGAGTGGAGTTGTAGAGGAAATATTGTTCCAAAGGGTCAACTTATGAGCACGATTTTGGGTAGTAGAAGTCCAAGGTACCAAGAGGTCATGGCTGTCTATAGAACCAAGGGGATGATGGATAAGGTCACAAAGATAGCGTGGAGTCTTACCCCACAAATGTCACCCTGTAATTACAAATGCTCGTTCGGTTTCACTGGAGCACGCGAGGTTGAGACTTGAGAGGCAAGCACAGAAATATCGCCTTGTAATATCGCATACTCACGCGGCTTCACGGGAGCTGGCGTTACAGATATGTTTATTTTCCATTGCATGATACAATTTGTATTACGATGAAATGGGAGGCGATCTGACCTGATATTCTGAGAGAGTTGGAAGACATAAGCTAGACATATAACTTGTGTAATGTATATAACCTATAACAAACAACCCTTTTGTCTGAGGTGTCCTCGGCATCTTGTCAAAGCACATGCAAGTTGGCATAATCACACATACTAATCTGAATTATATATATATATATATATATATATATATGCATGTATGCTATGTTCAATCTTTGTGAGTATCTGTTATATTTACTCTCTCTCTCTCTCTCTTTGTTATGTGAACTAACGATAATCCGAATTCATTCATAGTACTAAACCGAGTGACCCCAGCGGAAATTATCTATTTCCTTCTAAGAACCTCTACCTATTGCTATGCATTGTGTGCCCTTGTCTATATGAGGGTGCCCGTGACTTGATGTAATCATTGGGACCGTGGGTACTTCGGCGGTGGTGATGGTCAATTGCAGTAGGGCTACTCAATGAAAACTATTGGTTTGTTCATTGTTACTCCTCTAAGAAATGTTTCACTGTCTTCTGTCTCCGAACAAACATTGAGGTCTGCTTGACTATGAATCCATATGACCTCATCTTTGCATTTGTTACATTTGTCTTTGTCACATGCATATGCCAACGCCTTTCTCTTCCTGCATCTTCTTCGAAACTGAATAAAAGGTGGTATATTATTACAACTTTTGCGATTGAGATAAGCAAATGTAAGGTAATGTAAAGTTCGTGGGCGTCAGCTTAAGATAGAGTTTTGGTTGCTTGTTGCAAGTATATTAAGACCTTGTTACTCTGGTCCTGCAAGAAAAACAAATAACAAGGATAGTGACATTTTTAAGTGCTTATAAACGTGGCCATTCTTTGTTTGGTGTAAAACAAGCTACTAAACTAAACGTTGCTTGTATTATCGCATAGGTTAAAGACAATTTCACTCACACTTTTTTTTATATTCGCCTTAAACTGGTCGGGAGCGCTACTGAATAGTCGCCATGAAGCGTCGCTATATAAATCTTCGTAATGAATGAAATCATTAAACTATAATAATTATAGCTGCAGTTTGTAGGCCCTACATATTCCCTGTTACGTGTCAAATATGTTATTAAACTACCGTAACAGAAGGGCTATGGCAGTAGTAAACGCCACCGCAGTTTGTTGACAATTAACTGGACAGCAACTCAGGACAAAGTTATAACTCGATCGCCTCCGTTTGTAAGAAGACATTAATTATATTCGCACATGTCAAAACTTTCAGCGTCCCTGTCAATCAGTATTCGACTAGACTGCGTCGTCAATTCACCCATCGGTGACAAAAACCGGCGATGGTCTTGCGTGACTGTCACCCGTACGCCCGGCATCCCAAGCGACAGCTTCGTCCATATAATAATCCTCCGAGTCCGGATTAACTTCTCCAATCAGGACTTATCCACGGCGTATCACGCCGATCGCTGCAGACCAGGAGCCCTTTCCACGCCAAGAAATTCTCCAATATTACTAATGGGCGTAGACTCGGACCGGCTACGGCCTCCCGGTTACCTACAGATCCGCCCGGATCAGCAGGACTGGCACTCACAGGCAGACGGACAAGCGCATACACTGACAGGTACCGGAGACACTGCTCGATAGGTAGAGCAGTTCAGAAGGGGTTGTCCCCCGGAAGTTCCCCTCAACACGACCGCATGACGTCTTCATAATTAATTGGCTGTTGATGCGGACTGCGGTCACGAATAATGCGGAGATGATTAGAATCGGAAAGTCGCCTCTGACCGTCGGCAGCTGAGGAAGGGGTCGTCGGCGGTGGCGACGGTGGCCACGAGGAAGAACAGAGCCCGGTCTTCTATCAACAGATGATCAAATTTCCAATTCTTGTCGTCAAATCTCGACAATAAAATAAGGTTAAGCGTGACACACGCGAAAACGTTGCAGGCCATTTTGCACAGGCGTTTGATTTCAGTCTAGAAGCGCTATAGGCCTACAGTCACCCGACCCCCGTTTTATTTCTTTATTAGCTTATTGTTACTCGTGATAAAAAATATAAAAAGTTGCGTTGCTGTGGAAGTTTGCAGTGACTGAAAAGATCAGCGATTCCCAACCTGTAGCCCGCGGGACAAAGGCGGCCCGCCAGGCCCGAAAAAGTGGCCCTCGACATATAAAAATATAAAACATAGGCCTAAAACGAATATTTGACAGAATAATTATTTTCAATAGTGAATTATTACATTTTCTGACGTTTATTACTACTCTAAATTGATTAAACCAGAATTTATCCATGTGTAATTTGGTTCTATTCTAAATTATAAATCTGTTAGAATTTAAAATGATTATTTTGACCTTGTGGCCCGTCAATCATGTCCTCCAACTAAATAAAAATTGCACTTAAGTCAAAAAAGATTGGGAACAACTGGAATAGCTGGACGAAGTGGCACATGACTCTGCCATATTAGTCCGTTATTTGCAACCCTGCAGCGCTATGGTCTGGAGATGAACAATTTAAGACTACAACCCCTTTCAAGCATTTTCATTTTAAATGAGACTACAAATGACTTAGACCTCTAGCACATGGTGTTGCTTTATCCAGTTCTATTTCTGATATCTATCTATATAGTATTGGATTTTTCTGCCTGTCCGCTCAACTTAACTTGAATCCGACCTACACGCATTCCCTAATGTGATTAGCAGAATTGAATTGATATTGATAATGCTATATACGCTCGATATTATCTTGGTTCAGTCTATAGTCTGTCCACTGGTGCAATCTGCTCGTCACAATAATTTATACAATGTCTCTTCCGTTCTTTGTTTTCGATTCTCTTGCTGCTGCTGCTGTTGCCTATCTGTAGCATCTCATTCTCCTCGCTACCTGTGTACAGACAATGACCCTGTCTACACGCATGGCCCTTTTAAATGTGATTAGTATTGACTTGACTGTCACTGTCTGTCTGTCTGTCTGTCTGTCTGTCTGTCTGCATATGTATCGTTTTCTCAATGGTGATAATGTCTTCCGAAGTGTTTGTTTTTAGGTCAACGCGTATAGCACGAATATCTCTGTTGCTTATAGATTATTGTTTAGTCCATCATGATCTCCAGACTTTACAAGGTCGTTATAAAATAAAAAGACAACGATCGGTGGGACCATTTCTCTCACAATTTCCTGTATATAGTCCTAATACAATTGAACTGCGTGCATGGCTCAATGGTGAATTATTTTTCTCTAGGCATGTTGTAATTCTGATCCCTAAACCAAACTGAGAACTTTGCATAGTCATTGGGTCCCGCTACCAAACAAACATACATACAGATATGTTCAGGCAGACAGATAAATAGACACAGACCTACTCCTCCACTGTTCGCATTCTATTAGTGCCAGTCCCAAGCCTGGATAAAGGAGGAGGGTGACGCTAAGGATCTTAGTTATCACACAGTAGTATCGTTAAACTGAAACTACAAACATTGATAGAGGTGAATGCATGAAGCGTTGTCAAATGCATGAAGCGTTGTCAAATGCATGAAGCGTTGTCAAATGCATGAAGCGTTGTCAAATGCATGAAGCGTTGTCAAATGCATGAAGCGTTGTCAAATGCATGAAGCGTTGTCAAATGCATGAAGCGTTGTCAAATGCATGAAGCGTTGTCAAATGCATGAAGCGTTGTCAAATGCATGAAGCGTTGTCAAATGCATGAAGCGTTGTCAAATGCATGAAGCGCTGCGCCTCTGTTGGCCATTTGCTATGCATGGAACCGCCTTCCTGCTGTGACTCGTGCTGCAATCTTATCTGGTAGCACAACTGCTTCTGCTCGTTCTCTTAAGACATTTCTTTTCTCTAGGGGTTTTTCGCACCATGGGAGCGACCCTGATTAGGTTGTACTGTGAGAGGCGCTTTATAAATCCGTAAATAGGATAGGAGAGGATGTCTTGCATCATACGCCCCTGATGAAGAAGGTCTCTGGCCATTGTGAATAGTGAACTATTTAAGATGACCATGTGTGAGAGGTGGTTGGAGGAAGATGAAGGAAAAGATCGAGACGGGAGTCGAAAGAGAAGAAGCAAGGGAAGAGCGCCACACATACGAACATAGGAGGCTTCGACCGACCTCTGCTGTGCAGGAAGTCTTCTATACTCCTTCGCCTTCTCTCCCCTTTTTCCTCCTCTTCTTCCCTCTCCTCGTCTTCCTCTTTCCTTGGATTTTAATTTCTGCTCTTTCCGCCACTAATTCTCCGTTATCTCTTCCTCTTCCTTCTCCTCGTCGTTCTTTTTCTCCTCTTCTACTTTCTCTTCCTCTCTCTAACTTCTTCGTTCTTTCTCCTCTTTCGCCTCCTCTTCCTCTTTCTCATCCTCTTCCTATTTCTCCTTTTCCTTAAAGTTCTTCTCCTCTTCGTTTCCGTCTTCCTCCTCCTCCTCCTCCTCGTCGACCACCCCTCCAGTCGTCGTCTTTCCTTTCGTCCGCTCAGCACCAGCTGCCGCCATGCAACGCCGGCTGCTGCTGCTGCTGCTGTCTTCAGACGATGCTATCTCTAGGTTCCGTTAATCCTCAGACGGATTAACGATCCATTTTCCGGCATCGATCCGCCGCCTCTTCCTCCCTCCCTCCTTCCGTCCATCGCTCCGTTCATCCATCCGTCCGTCCATCCATACGTCGTCCGGCGCTGGACACATCTGCCATCGCATTCGCCTCTAATTGATTGCGGTGGGTCAACATAGCCAAACGTCTTAGAAGTTCAACCAACCACTGCAGGCGCATGGGCATCGTATGTCGTCCTTATTGTCATTATTGCCTTTTATTGGCCTATTAGTTGCTTACAACATAGTCGCAGACTATTGACCATAGTACATGTTGTAGTCATCATCATCATCGTCATCGTCATCATCATCATCGTCATCGTCATCGCCGTCGTCGTCATCGCCGTCGTCATCATTATCATCATCATCGTCATCGTCATTATCATCACCACCACCACTCCCACCACTACCGCCATACTCATCAATCTCATCATCATCGTCAGCATCAACATAGTATGAACGAGTGATAAAGGTCTCTACAGAAATCGAATTTCATTGTCAGCAGTAATGCAGGGCACCCTTCACGTTATGCATAAATTAATCAACGCCACCTCCTAGCGAAACAAGGGCTAGTCAACTGGAATCGTATTCGCGCCCTCAACTCTGCGCTCCATTGCGTGATCCACTATGACTGAAATGTCAATCTAGAGTTGGATTCAAAACTTCAAATCCACCCTATGGCAGAAATTTGGTTCGAGATTTCTGCTCCACGTGTGCCATTGTGTGCCCTCTATCAGCTCAACTAATACGAGTACACTGACCGCACGCACACACTGTTGGTGGGAAGATGAGACGGCGAGAAAGAGGACTGGCCATGTGCACCCACACTCACATTCCTGGGCAATTATAAGATAGTGAAGTCTGTAAGACAAGGCTGTATTCAGGGACGGCTTTGTTCCATCTACTTCACCGCCTACTCCTCCTACTCCTCCTACTCCTCCTACTCCTCCTACTCCTCCTACTCCTCCTACTCCTCCTACTCCTCCTACTCCTCCTACTCCTCCTCCTACTCCTACTCCTCCTACTCCTCCTACTCCTCCTCCTACTCCTACTCCTCCTACTCCTCCTACTCCTCCTACTCCTCCTACTCCTCCTACTCCTCCTACTCCTCCTACTCCTCCTACTCCTCCTACTCCTCCTACTCCTCCTACTCCTCCTACTCCTTCTCCCTTTTTTCTTCTTCTTATCCGTGCTAATTTCTTTCTGTTTGTCTGTCTGTCGTTGTTTCTTTATGTTGTCTTTCGACTTTTCTCTTCTTCTTTCTCCCTTTTCCCTACCCCAAGGAGCCATTCTCACCCATTGGGCCAACGGGCGACAGAAGCCAGCAAACGAGCGAAGTGTGGATAACCGAAGCACAAACTAATTAATGCAAGCGAGTATCGAGCGACCTATCAAGTAGACTCCATTATTACAAAATCTCCGCAGACTTGGAACGTACACTGTGAGAATGCATGCATGCACAGAGTGTTGCTTTCCTTCGCTACAGATGGAAGGGTGTCGTCGATGCTTGTCTTAAGGCAAAGGAGACAGACGCTAAGAGAGGGAGACCAAGGAAGGACTGAATCATCAACGACGTCCATCCGATGGAGCACTTCAACTGCTTCGGATTGATTCCCGCCTATAGCTCCAGTTGCCAATGCTTCCTTGATCCATCCGACCTTCCAACCATCCGTCTGTCCAATTGTCTCTCCATCTATTCGTGCGTATCTCCACCCGTCCGTCTGTTTGTCTTTTTTTAGTCTCTCTTTTCCAATACGCCTCACCGTTCGTATATTTAGTTGACGCCCTGCATTCGATGCTGTTTGTCACCGTTTATAGTCGCCATGCCTCGACCAATGCTTCTCTGAATCTCCAGAAATGCACCAACACGTCAGCACATCCACCTCCAACGTTCGCTTATCGGGCAGCGCATCTATGCACAGATTGCACTTGACTATCTCCTGCGTGTATACAGAAAATGGATAATGTTATTTATCTGCATAATTAGAACACTCTCAATTTAACTATTATAAGGCTGAATTATAGAGAGCATACTGATGCGCCTTCTTAATGGGACTCCTATTTGCTACTGTAAGTGTTTGCATAAGTATGGACTTCCGTAGAAGACAGACTGACATAATTATATACACACAGACACAGCGTAAAACACTAAAATACCGACTGCATTTTGTGACTGTACTAAACAACACCATGTCGTAATCTCCAAAATTGATATGGCGCCACTCAAAAGCCAATCCCAGGGCAACAGCTTATTCGCTGGCGCCGAACTTATATAGCGCCATTATAATGATGCATTAAGCATGAATCGATGACGTCTTCACGTAAACTTCGAATCATAGTCCTCGTCAGTGACACCTAGCGTCAAAGAACGAATTGCTGCATTTTATTCAAAAATGAAACAGGTTAGTTGTCAGTTGGGTTCTCCGTAATACTACAGGCAAAGCAACGTGTGCAACGGAAACGAATAAACGAAAGCAGCGATCGAAACGTTGCCCCTTGAATAGAACAACTGTGCACTTTCAGTATTCCGCAGACAAAGTGAGAAGGAACAAATTCAACAAATACACAACAAGAGAAATATAACTCGACAAGCAAGCAACACAAACTCATCTAATACAGAGAACTAGAGAAGCACAGAAGAAGACAAACAAACAGACTGGATGCCTATGAAATGGATCATCGCTTTGTGGCCGACAGCGCCAACCTTTATCCGCCCGAAATTCAGAAATTTCGGTTCGTCGGCCGCCGATGTACCGTTTATGACGAAATGAATGTATTTGCTCAGTATTCCGTAACAATATCGGTTTCGAACCTGCTGTCACCTTCCCATGCCTCGTCTTCTTCCCTCTCTCCCTCGTCTCCCGACCGCTCCGGGCGCCTCCTTTATAGTTTTCGGCGCGACACAAGAGACGGATCGGTGGAGGAACCGCGGAGTGGGCGGGTGAATTAGACGGGGGTATAGACCCTGGGTCGTTGAGTGAGCCGCCGTGTTTACCCAGAAGACTAGAATGACGCTTGGTGATGGCCAGACCCTGCAACACCTGGCGATAGACACACATACCCGACAGCCCCACGCCCTAACGCCGACGGGTTAAGGTGCCATTAGCCGGGAGCGGAAATGTTGCGCTTTTCATTCACCCCGTAGTTCCCTTCCACCCACCCTCTTTCCCGCCTCACCCACAGCGGATGGTGTTACTGTTGCAGAGCCAGGTTCAACGGTTGGAACTAATACCGTGTCCTGTTTTCATTGTCTACGTAATGGAGTGTGTGTTCTGGAGCGATGGAAGAGGAGCGAGGCCTTTCGGGAGGAGCTGTGTGCAGCCAAAAGGGATCAAGCCCGATTAAACGAGGTGCGTGATGGAAACTGGCGCAAAGGGTCGCGATTTGCGACCATCACCACCACCCCAAAAGCTCCTCCCCCGTTTCTTAGTCCTCATTATTCGACACACCTAACCCTGTACTTCTGACAGACACCTGTCGACGAACCTTCCTGCCCCAAAGCGGCGATTCGCTAAGTAACGTTCAAGGATATTTCGTAACGCTCAGACGACCTCTGACTTCATTGTCTCTGCAGCGTTGTTCCGCGTCATGTTTCACTGTTGTCATTGTCTAAACACTTAGTAGCATCGCGCCTCTAAGATCTGTTTACGTAACATTTTAAGTTCACTTAGAATAAAACGCTTATCAGTAAACAAACAATAGTGAAATCATTATAATTGTCACCACCGTGAGCCCTCTCACACACTTAGAGCTATTTTGAAAAGTATTTAGTTAAAGTATGTAAAGGAAGCATTTTGTTTTGTTTTGTCGTTAGCAAAGGTTGTGGTCGGAAAATTTATTTTTTGCTTGTGATCATTATAGGCTAACTGTCCTTCTAGTATGTTATAAGTCTCATGTGTTATCTGATCACAACAAAGGTCTATAATACTAGTAAGAATGTTTAAACCTATGAATAGAGTGAACCTCTTGCTAAGACTTGATTCTATGTAGAATTGCAATGGTTCTGAAGCCAGCAATTTTTGGACCTAATCTATATTCACAACTGTGAAAATGCTTTTCACAGTTGTGAAAGTTCAGAAGCATAATATAGCGCCTTTTAAATACCTCATACAAGTGCTGAACATATAATTATAAGTCCATGGTATTACATTACACGTTCACATTATTTCAACGTTATGAACTACTGGTGCTGTTCTTTTGCCTCCTCTTCTTCCTTTGCCTCGTGGCTTCTCTTCCTACATATTCTCAAAATCCTCTTCCACTTCTCCCTCTCCCTCGAAGTCGTCGTCATCGTCGTCTTCATCGTTGCTTGATGTCTTTGCCGGTCCATTAAAGAAATCAGTTATCAGTCGCCTGGAGAGTTAGTACGGCCTCTAAATCTCGCTGGGCTAATGAGATGGTTACGGTTCTTGATGGAAGAGCCTCCTCTCCCTCCTCCTCTTCTCCTCCTCCTCGTCTTCCATCTCTCTGGCGTCGAACGGCCTTTCTGTTAACCTGATACACGACGAAATCTGGCTGCATTTCTAAGGGCTGCTGAGTCTGCGGCGGAGGCTGCAGAGGTGTACATGAACGGATGCGAGCGATGCTTGCCCACCTCTCTCTCACCCCCTCCCCACAACATCCGAAACCGACTTTATATGGCTTTCCTAGCAAAAATGTTTTGATTATGTTGCCTATGTCACAACAGCAAATTACAGCCTCCTTCTTCTGATGACGATGATCAGACCGGTAAGATGGACTGGTGATGAAGAAGGATGATGCGCCAATACACCTGCTGCTGTCTGTATTAGGACTCCGTGAAATGGAGTCACTGTCTCTTCCTTCCCTGATCATCGTCCTCCATTATCCGTCGCTCCATCGCGTCGTTTTCTCAACACCCGTGAGCAAGCTTCGAAGTATACGTGTGACCCGCTGTGCACTCTATAGTTAGCGTATGATCTCTCGTCCACTGAGTATGACGAGGCTAAATAAAATGTTTGAAGGCTAAATAAACACTTACATTGACCCACGTGATATGTCAGTTTAAGGTTAGCTGGCCATTTAGACCACCTCCAGCATATCCATCGTGTGGTAGGTCATTAATTGACACAGGTGAGGTGGATTATTAGCCACTAAGAATGAAGAACAGTATATTGTATACTGGACAAGGCATTTGACGATCGCCATACATGTAATATGACCAGTGTGTTTGATGAGTTGATTGTAGAGAGGAGATGAGATGAGATGAGACCAGAGGAGAGGAGAGTAAAGGAGAGGAGAGCAGAGCAGAGTAGAGGAGAAGAGATGAGAGGAGAGTAGAGTAGAGTAAACAAGAGGAGAGCAGAGCAGAGCAGAGCAGAGAAAAGCAGAGCAGAGGAATAAGTTAAATGTGAACAGGAGAAGGAGAAAACAGGAGAAGACAGAAAAGGAAAGAGGAGGACAAGAGAGGGCGTGAGAGGCCAGGAGAAGAAAGGAGACGACAAGAGAAGAGGACAGGAGAGGATAAAAGATAAGAATAAAGCAGGTGAGAGTAGTGGATGATGTGATGATAAGATGGAAGGAAAAAAGGACAAATGTGGAGCTAAATAAAGGTAGAGCAGAAGAGAGATTAAGAGAGAGCAGCGGGAAGCGATAGAGAAACACACATGTACACACATACAAACACAGAGAGGCAGAGGCGGAGACAGAGGCATCCACAAAGATACGGATGATCCTCGAATCCCTATTATCCATCCTCCTCCACCTCCTCCTTTTTCTTCTCCTCCTCCTCGTCCCCCTACTCCTCCTCCTTCTCCTCCTTCTGATCCACCATAGCACGCTGCGTGGCGATGGCTGCCCCGCCCGGTCCTCGAACCCCGTCGAGACCCTAATTTATCGCCAATGAATTTGCGTTTCGCGTGAAATTCCCGGCGCACTTAACAAGGCGCGCCATACGGCTGGGTGAGCGTGGCCACGCAGGCCGACCGACGCGAAGTGATTGATGACCGGGCGATCGTTTAGCGCAGGCAAGGTGTCGCCCGTCTGATAAAAACGAAGGCGAAGACCCAGGCCAGGAGCGCAAGCCCTCCCCTGTCGCGGAACGGGTCGTAATTAAGGCTGCCAACCGTATCGGCCGCTGGACATCAGTGAAGCGAATCCTGTCGCCGATGTGATGCGCTTGATACAACGTCATCTACCGTCGATAATTAGCGTAACGGCCTCTGGTGTCCGGATGCGATAAAGAAGCGCGACGAAGACGCTGTAATTAAAAGACAGGGCAGGATCGAATACTGCCAGAGTCACCACCGGTGATTCCTCGGTTCTGATCGTATCTCATGTCTTTCCTGCAATCCTGTAAACCTCGGGATAAAACATCCATCAATTAGTGGCTTCTACTGCGACTCCACCGCCGATAGCACTCAGACAGTGCCAGTTCCAAGAATGGATAAAGGAGGAGGGTGACGCTAATGAACTTTGTTGTCATACCGTTTCGTTTAACTGCAACTATAGCCTGTATACTGCGCAGACGTCTAAAGCAGAAGGCTTTAACAGATGGCGCTACAACATTCGGAACATGCGTTTCGATGGATGTAACTCCAAAGACATTTGTGCCAAGTTAAATTTAATTCAAGTATCGCGGTTGTAAAGTATAATTTAAAATGTATGTGGCGAAGCCTCAGTATGAACTTATCACATAATCACATCGTCATGGTCAATGCTCTGGCCAGCTGCAAGCTACATTGCAGTTTGTAATCGATTAGGCTGTTTGACGTTTGCGACGGATTTCCATGATATAGAACATAATGTCTAGATATACGATCGTTACCTCTTTTATATATATATATATATATATATATGCACATATACATGTATATAATATATATATATATTTTTATATAATATATATATATATATACATGTATGTAGATGCCTGTTGAGTTAAGAAACCTACCATTATCCTTACGCAAATATTGTTGGCATCCATCTCATGTCGCTGCATTCTGTTTTCGATTTACAACGATTCGTAAATGTGTTCTGGAAAAGGTAAATTGTTGTGTTTGCATTTCAGTCGAATTGTAACAAGCGTCTTCTGACGTGTTGCTATGGAGACCAGTAAGAAGTCTGCTATCTTTATCTTCTATCTATCAATCATTTTCTAATATGCATGTTCTGTAAACAGGTTTGCTCTTTGCATCGTCTGCCTCTGCCTCAGTATCCTTCTCTTGCTGAACTGCTAACCTCGTCGTTCTGGAAACTCTGAACATCCACGCCATCTGTCGACTGTCAGCGGGAATCCGTTCGTTGGTTCCACGCTTGTGTGTGGGCCCACCGCTGATGACTCTTTTCAGGTTACTGTGTGTAGCGTTGCTAATAGATGCACTTTTATTTGTTAACTATGATATTCAACATCATTAAGACCAGCGAAGAGAGCGCCTCTGAGTATATATCTTGAAAGGGCGCTAAATAAATGTATGATTGCATTACATTACATTATATTGCAACGCAGCGTGACTTGAATGGCTTTCTGTTATGAAACACTGGCTTCCACGTCGCAGGAAGACCTCGAACCATACAGTCAGTCACTTCTTCTGGAATTTTCATCCGTTTGACGTATGACGTTGATACTCTTGATCAGCTTCTGTCTTTAGTCAGAGGTTAAAAGAAACTCTATTTCTTCGAACCGGTGAATAAGCTGGTCTCTCAGACGTGGATTTTGTTGGCGCAGAGAAATTTTCTAAGATTTACATTACATTACAATTCCCAGGAGAGTATCACCCATACGCGAATATCACCGTAGGCCTACTCAGCCTGGGCCAAATGGCACTTAGTCCCAAGCCCTTTCCAGCGGCGCATACTCCCTCATTCACAGTGCATCCATTCATCCATCCCTCCATCCATTCCGGGTGTTGGGGTGAGGTAAGTGGAGTGGGGTGGTTCGTTGGACGGTGAGTATAGGACGCCGGTGAGTGGGCGGGCGAGTGCGTTCGTGCGTCGGTGGACCAGCGTCAATTAATGATGGTCAGATGAATGGACAGTCGCGACGACATAATGGCCGGCACATTATCGGTCAGGCTAAGCCGGGCAGCGTCGTCGACCGTCTGCCAAGGGGAGATAAGCCCCATGGGACGTCCGTCGTGATCGAACAATTCACGCGTCACCAGAAATACAAATTTACACGCTGCTCCGTCCGTCCGTCTATCCATCCGTCCACTAGAGCCCTCCGTCGAAGAAGAAGGACCCGATGAATGTTATCGGCGACCGGCCTGGGCGGCGTCCCCACCCGCTACGCTCGACGCTCCCTTGACCCGGCGAAGAAGCAGATGCTCTTGCCTCAGCAACCGACGGTGTCCGTCGCATCCGGACGAACAGACGCCTGTCATCGGTGGATTGATGGATGGGTGAGGACGGAAGCAGGTCAACGGCAGCAGAGGGCTGCTGCTGCCGTTACTGCGGTTGACGACTGGGAACTAACCGTGGCTACCGCGTCTATGGGAGATGCTTGTCGCCACGGAAGACAACTGCTTTTAATTAATTATTCCTTAACGAGACCGAACATTTACAATGGCTCATTATTTTATGGGCCCATTGTCTCATAATACAATACACAGCAGACACTTTGGTTGACCACCCCCATGCAACAAAGAATCCACTGTTCATGGAAAGTTAGGTAAAATGCTCTGCAGTCAGATAAACACAAACATTATGTTTAATTATGCCAAATTCTGCTTATTACGTTCTCTACGTGCTCCTTTCTACATCGAGTTTTTAAATATAGTTTCTATATCGAATTTTAAATATCAAATCGATGTAACAGAGCCCATGCATTATCTGTGGAATCGCTTTTCCCATAACCTTTCCGCCTAGGACAACATCAGCGAAGACACCAACCATTACATTACAAATTATTCTCAATTTCTGCAAGTCAGAGGAGTAGTATACACTGGATAAAAATGATAACGATTACGACGAAGACGACGACGACGACGAGGACGACGACAAAGACGACGACGACGAGGACGACGACAAAGACGACGATGATGATGATGATGACTCTTTTTTCAAATTGCCTTAGCGTTCCGTTCGTGAGCCTTCTTGAGACCAAAAGACAAACAACTGCTGTATAGTATCGAATATTTTGTTTGCAATGACAGCAAGATTGTAATTATTGCGCTTAACTATGTATCTTCATACAAATCCTTATTGTTAAAACTGATGTTAGTTGCTTAAATAGATATGAAGGATGGGTGGATGGACGGATGGATGGAAGCACAGACGGACGGACGGAAAACCAGCCAGATGGACGAACAGACAGACAGACTGACTGTCAGATAAATAGATAGTCCAGTCGTGACTGTTGACGTATCTGCCGTCGTTTCGCGGACGCCTACTTCCGGTCAAAGGGCCACCTAGAGGCTAAGACGAACACTAAGACCACTGAAGTATATATTGCATGATGTAATTCAGCTCATGCGAAGGCTCCTTGACCGATTGAAGTGCTACAGATGGATAGATGCAGAGACTGCTGCTGCTGCTGCTGTTGCTTGAGGGATGGTGAGTGATGCTACTGTCATCGATGTGATGAGTTGTCAATATTTGCATCCGCTCTTCCCTGTCAAGCCCCAGAGGTTCATTCCATTCGGTTCTCTATATGCATAGACGATCTCGTCTTAAAGATCAGCTTGGCGCCGATATATAAAGTACATAAATATGTGCGCTGACTTTAAGTCCAAGTGCCAGTCCCAAGCCTGGATTAAGGCGGAGGGCGGCGCGAATGATCTTTGTTATCCCACAGAGTGGTTAAACTGCAACTACCACCAAGTCCCAGTGCATTACGATGAAACCAATCGGAGGGAGGAAGAGTGACCAGGACACACGGTATAGTAGGAATGTTTTCTAGTATCGAGACTTCTGTACAGAGCGTCAATACTTGTACATTATTACTGCAGTGGGTCGTATTTACTTAAACGCACGGTGCAAAGCACATATTCTATCGTGCAAAGCGTTTGACGTGTGTAGCACCTTCCAACGTGATTCAATTTGAAACCCAAGGAATACGTGAGTTATTAGAATAGATCATAACCTACTCATTGCAACACACGTTCGATCAGGTATAGACTGAGCAGTTATCTCGTTTCCCGTTCTACGCAGCTGTTGACACATAATCTTGGTCGAGTGCCTGTCAAGGCGGCGGACTTGAAGCCGGGGACCGCAAGCAAGGGGTCATCCGAGTACACAGTCTCTTTCGGAATCCTTTGCCACCGCCGACACCGCCGCCTCGTCCGCTCTCTCCTCCGGCGATCATTCAATTCACGCGAGACTGATTCTCGAGTAATCGTTCGCGCTCCGCTTTCATCTTCGAGTGGCAGCGGCAGCGCCCTCTGCCCTACACGTTAACGGAACATGCACCGTCAAATTATAAGTCCGTATAGTTTGGCAAAACGTGGATGACTAACTATACTCCTCACTAGCACACCGACTCGTTATTTGTATTCACAAAGAGTTGGTTTGCTCGGCCGAGGTATTTAATTTAAGGGATGCTCGGTGGTGTAGTGGTTAGCGTGCAGGACACATTGTCGAGAGGTATGCGGTTCAAATCGGCCCATGCCAGGACAGAAATCTGATTCGAGATTTCAGTTCCACTTGTGCCTCCTAGGAAACTCCCATGACGAAAACACCATCAGTTAAGCTACTTTAGAAAGACATTCGTGAGAATGAAGCTTCATCAATTTCATATCTCTCGATGACATTCCCATGGCTGTACTCTAAATTTTTATGTCGTTGCAAGTTTTCGCCCATGCACACGCAGCGAAGACCTTTTCCAACATCTACTGCAACCTATGCAAACAGCTTAGCGGAAATGTTTAATGACGTTACATTAAAATCTTCCTTTCCTCCAAGGACACCTCGCACATCGATCGCTTCTGAATGGCGTATGATGTGAGAAACGCTTTATAAACGATCAAACACAACGCACAATAAAAATTAATTAGATCCTGGCAGATAGGACATGACAGTCTCCTACCACGATCAAATTGTCACAAAGAGATTTTTACAGATTTTCCCATTGAATAACTCGTGAATTGAATTATCTGCACATTTCATCGACTCCCACCTGATAATGTTTGACGTACAGTAAACTCCCCATTCGGCAACCTCAACGAGATACACCATAGCCCTGCACCACCGATGATCACAATGCCGTCTAGCGCCCTATTTGATCAGACGCTAGATGGTCCATTAGATGTACCGCAAAATGGAAGGGTTTATTTGTACAGGTTAGGGTATCGATGTGAGCCCCTTCCAGCGACCTGCACGTGCTAACAATAATAAGAGGCGCTAAAGAACCGACAAACCAGACTCCGTGGGATGGGGATCCAATTATGTGTGACTATTAATTTAGAAACATTCCTTTCAGTAAGATCGTATGGGTCGCGGCGTATTTTGTTCTCCTCTCCGTACATAATTGAATGTCCTGAAAGAAAGAATGTTTTTCTTCAGCCTCGGGCAATATGTACTCTCTGTCTATTCGACCGGCCGCCGAAAATGACACGTCAATTATTTAGCGCCTATACTGTCTGCACAATGGTTCCATTGACGCATCCTGCCCGTCACTATTTATATACCTGTGCGCACCCGGGACTATTAAGCCGCTGCCAACGAAGACGGAGGCGTTCTGCTTGAGTGATGGCATTGGAATCGCAGAATTGAGACGCACAACCTGTGATGAAGAAAGAGGTGCATTAGCTTCGCTGCTAAATTGTGAATCGAAATTTCGCTTCAGCGTGTTCACCGACTTCACAATTTATAGAAGAGGACAAAGTGCAAATATATATGCATATGAATATAATTATTATGTGTGTAAATGCATTTGTAAGTATTATATATAGATTGTTCTACGTCACTGGAGTCTGATCCGTGGGCTCCAATCGTTATTCCTTACCCTTTTGCATGGCTACCCCTTTTGCAGCGTCGCCGCCAGCATCGCCGCCATTAATTGAAGGGCACTGTGTCCAATCGTCACGGCCGAAATTCATTTACCCACCGCCAATGCATCAGAGAAGTTGTCCTTCTGGGAGGAAGCCATGGATGGCTATAAAGTGCTCCCGACATCATCTTTCTTGGCTTCGGAGTATACGATGGCTGGTGGATAGACCTCTTCCTCGCTGTCTGATCCTCCAAGTGTACGGTTAGGTGGTCGTCATAGCGAAGATGTGAATGGGGAGAGAGTAGATTAGAACTCAAGGAATAATATTAAGTTAACTAATCTTCGTTTGTTGATTTTAAACTGACTCACTATGGTACTAATACACGTATCACGTGAATGGACGATCACAAGTCATTACAAAGTAGAATGTAACAGTGTGACAGCAATGCAAGGCACCCACGACTCTATAATCTAAGTTAATCAACACCGTCTATAGGTAATGGAAGGACTATGGGGCTGCGAAATCGGCATCGCTTCCTCCTGCTCTTCACGCCATTACATCATACACCACTCAGTGGCCCCAAACGAATTTGTCTTCGGGCAGAGGGTTGAACCCTGACCTCTCGGCTGATACTCCCATACCTTGCCCAATAGATCATCGGTATTTATTCCTCTGCAGAGCGTCTATGATTCACGGTGTCGTGTGTACTAACATCGTGCTGCGGAAATCAAATATTGACCCCGTCTGTGTAGGCTATGCTGCCTCTGATGAAAGCAGAACCACATCGTCGTTGTGTTTCTTTCAGCGCACATATACCTTAACCCTTTCGGGGCTTTTAACTGACCCCTCCTCTTTCTCGGACAACCCGGTTTGACGCACACTGATATCATTGCAATGACAATCTGCAAAGCCACGAACGCAGGTCAGGTTCACGCAACCTATACGAGGGTCGATGTTACATGGTCCGGTTGATTTTGTTTATTTTGATGAAGCGCCTTTTGTTGACAAGCGCGTTTCTGGGCCAATTAAATATGCGCGCACGTGCATTGATGTATAGAAAATGTTCATTATAATCGCTTCAGGACAGTTGTTCACTGTCAACACCGCCACTGGTCGAACTCTGCGGGACCAGTCTCAAGCCTTGATGAAAGAGGAGGGCGACGCTTATAATCTTTGTTATCACACTGCAGTGTCGCTATATACTTAAACTACTAATTTAAGATTGGAAGGTTAAGTGTCTGAATATGAATAAAATATTTCGGAGCTCTGTCTCCAAAATAAGGAAAGCCACCAATGCGAAAAGCTTTAATCTCTCTAAGCATCTGCAAATGAAGTCATAGGTGCACATGGCTAATCCATTCCCTCGCCGCCTGAGCTTCCATCTCACGACGAACGGTCGTTGTTCTCGTTTTACCTGAGCTCGCTAGGAGGCGAATGTGGAGCAGACATCTGAAGGAAGGTTCTGCTCTCTCGCGGATGTGAACCCCAGGCCTCATGACTGACGGACCAGCATGCCCATTGCCCATATATATATGGAACCTCATCTGAGAAGTTACTGTGAAGGGTCGTTGAGCAAGTCCTAATTCGCACACAATTGCTCTGCAATGTAACTACAATTGCGCCATCGAGACGTGTGTGCTCTTGTGAGCAAATTGCAGGTAGGACGATTATTTCTAATAACAGCTTTATTGTATTAGTGGTGGCTAACAGGTGTCGTGATGGGCCAGGGCCCCAGCTGAGTCGGTGGCCCCTCTAACTTTTAGTCCGCTTTCAGTTTTGAAGAAACCATGCATCCAACTGGTCCCCCATGTCAGGTCCCCTGCCCTTAACGTGGCCCCTCAGTTGGAAAAGTATAGAGCCCTCACTGTGAAGGAGGAAAGACGTGTATAAAAATGAATTGCATGCAGGTGAATGCATCCAAGCAGGGCTGAGTCTGCTATAGCAGTCATTGGGTACCAAATCACCTCATGAGCTAAAGAGAAACAGCTCAACCGCTGACTGGGAATTTGCAGCAGGCCGATGCACGGGCATGTGTCGACATTCTTTTACAAAAAAGTAGACCCATATTATAGACTTCTGCAACTCAAACATCGCTCCACACTCAGTCCGTCCGTATATATATACATAATATTCACGTATATATATATATATATATATATACGTGCAAACATAATACACAGTGTCTTCGCATCGAAGAGAATACACAGACGAGCGAGCGAACGGCTTAACCACCGAAGCATGACTCCTAAAACACACCGCTCAGTAATCGACTCGTTCTTTGACGGAGTCACTTCCCTCATCACGCAGGCACGCAGAGAGTTCCGCTCGTTCCTAAACGCGTAGAACTCTGTCCGCTCGCATTGTCGGCTAGGTTTGCTTACACCTTCGTCGTAGGCCCGAGGGCCTGCGGACGAAGCCTCTGTCGCCGGTTGAGCATACATAGACCGACCGGCCCATCAGATCTTTGCCTGGCCTCGACGCAAGCATGCCCGATCGGGGCAAAGATCGCGCCGACGCCGCCGCGATGAGCTGAACACACAGAAATCGTGAACAAGTTGTGCATGAGTTGGAATACATAATTTGCAAGAAAAGAGGACCACAGCAACCTTATAAGAATGCGGCGAGTAGCCGTCGTCTCTTTCCAGCAAGTTCAAACGCATGCAAGTGTGGCGGCGGCGTGTCCACCCTTCTAGAACGATACGTGATCCGACGTCTGCGTTGCGTCGCTATCTTAGATCGCAAAGCGTTTGACAAAGTTCGTGTGTGTGAGTTCGTGTGTGTATACAGTTTGCCGCCACTGATGCATAAGAGCGTGCTTCTCTCCCATATCACACTCGAGAACAAGGTAACCATAACAGATTTCTCTGAATTTAATCTTAGTCTAACGGTGTAAGTACACCGGTAACGGTTTAACTGTTCATTCATTACAAGTAGGCGTCGTATGCATTGTATGAATTTTAGCATGCAAACAGCGAGATGTCAACAGTCTTCCAATACAACTATTTATAAGGACTATACACTGACACATGCAGACAGTTCAGGAAACATCCTTAACTTATTCCATTTTAGATCTGCTCGCGTATGCTGTGGAAAGACATATGCTACCGTCTTGGTGAGGCCCTTAAAGACTCCAAATGAATAACCAGATGCCTATATATATATATATATATATATATATATATCTATATATATATAGCCTATGTAATATAATATAATATATCGTAATATAATGTAATGTAATGTAATATAATATAGCTAAATGCGAATATCTATAATGACGTGTACATAGTCGTTTACTTTCGACCCACTGTTATACTCCCGACGTACAAGTGAAGCGTTAACATAGTTGCGCCAGCACATGGACTATTAATCTTGCATGACAGACGAAGTTGCATGTAATTTAGTTTGATAATAATATGATAGCCAACTACATTAGAGAGGTGTTGAGAGATGTTGTCAGAAAGGCATAAGGAGTGTAGGAACAATTGTCTGTGGGAGCAATTGTCCAGGAAGCAACTGTCCCCAGGCTATGAGTCCTTGGCTGTTGATTGATTGAAGACAATTAAGTAAAACTGCAGACCAATAAGGTCGTATAACCGTCAGCTGTAATTGCGGTTTTGGAAGGTATAAAGGACACAAAAATCTTGTTTTCAGGGTCACACTCCAAAATATAGCCTATTGCACAATATAATAAGGGTTTCTATTAGTTCCTATTGACTCCCAGCAAATTGTCAACATTTTGTAATTGTGTTTGTTATTTGGGAGCAACAAAAACACTTGGTTACACTAGGAATATTAGCGATGTTGCCTCGTCAGAGAAACTTCACTGTATGATAATTTATAACACGATTGTTTTATTAAGATTTTTAACACTGTATAAGGGCTCTTGGACGTCACAGCTCATTGTAAACTGATGCATGCAGTAGCAGTCAAGCAACGATGCATGGTGCTCATAACTTAACCGTTTAAAGCTTTACCGTAAATATGACATTGTTGTTATATTTATTAATTTGATTTTGCTGCTGATTAAATTTCACTGACGTATATTGACGCAGTTTCAAAGCTGTCACTATGCGGTATTCAGTGAGACCATAGTGATTGACAGGCACAACAGCCTTGACCTATACCTAGCAGACATTTTCGAATTTCTCTCTGTTGAATTCGATGCAGTCCGATGAACAGCTGTATACTTCGAAAACCCAAGTGGCAGAGCTCCGCCTCTTTCTTGTCGACTTGCGTAGAGCTTTCGACAATCTTTTACTGATGACACGCATCAACATCTAAGTAAACATGCTTTTCAGGATGCCAACAATTAGGCATCTGTTAAGGATTGTGCAGACGCCATCTGCCATCGCTAAAGCAACATGCAGTCCACACAAACCCAGAGATAGGCTATAGATATACCCCAAGGCTATTTTTTCGTCATGTGTGTTTGTGAGTGTGACCGCTGTAGCTTATTTTCGAATTATTGTGCATGCAGGTTTTCGTACCACTGCGAAAGGTTTCTTTATTTCGTGTGGTTCATTCCAGTACACACACGCGCGCACACACGCACGCGCAACTACACACACACAAACACACACACACACACTCTCTCTCTCTCCTCTCTCTCTGTCTCTCTCTGTCTCTCTTTCATACACACACACACGCTCAAACACACACACACACACACACACACACACACTCTCTCTCTCTCTCTCTCTCTCTCACACACACACACACACTCACGTATGTAATGTGAGATATGTCATATTTTTCCTTGGTGATTCAACTGCCCTAATACAGACTCGCATTGATGCCCTCTAAACTTTTCTAACAGAGGGTCAAGGAGGAGCTGGAGAGAGAGTGACAGAGTTGGGTGTCTGGTTTTGTAAAAACTGAAAGTGAACTATAATTTGGGTGACCGGGAAGCACAAACTCAATTGGTGGACCACTGGCCCTTCTTGGCCCCTCTTGTAGAACCGCCACTGCAGATTCGGATCTAGACTTGCTGTTTACATGTATTCAATAAGGTATAGTAGCTTAGTTGCAGTTAAGCGACACTGTCGCACTATGTGATGGCAAAGATCATTAACGTCGACCACCTCCTCTATCCAGGTTTGGGACTGGCACTGGCGCTGTCAGAGTGCAAACAGTGGTAGAGTTTATGTATACGTTTTCCCCAAGCCATGTTTCCTCTGGTGAAACCAAACACAAATCATCGACCGCTCTGCATTCAGCAAAGCAGCGAGATAGAAAACCTAACGTAATGTTCAGGCATAAATGGGCACGTGACCATTCGTCTGATTTTACTAACTGAATAAGCATTCTGCTGATGAGCAACAGAAGACACAGCGCATCGTATACATGATTGTATAGTTAACACGATGATTTCCTTCTTTAGCCACCTCTTCTCCTATAAGCGCCGTTCTACGTTGTACAGTCACTGTCTGTTTGTGCCACCGGAGCTGCATGCTCTAAAACTGTCCTCTGGATTGTGGATCCATGGCATTCTGCATGGGCATTCAGTCTGTTCAATATCAATATTATTTAATATATATTATATATATATATCTGCCACAAATAAATATGTATATATATATTCACAGGAAATTATACATGGTTGGAATGGGATATTCGTTTCTGTATATATGACTATAGCTTAGACTGACTTTGACCGTACTTGCAGTTTACCTTTTTCATTTACTAAAACTTTGAGAGTGCGTCCCACACATACGTATATATGACGCCATTGCTCTCAACCACAAACCCCGCCATATATACATGCATACATACATGCATACATACATACATACATACATACATACATACATACATACATACATACATACATACATACATACATACATACATACATACATACATACATACATACATACATACATACATACATACATACATACATACATACATACATACATACATACATACATACATACATACATACATACATACATACATACATACATACATACATACATACATACATACATACATACATACATACATACATACATACATACATACATACATACATACATACATACATACATACATACATACATACATACATACATACATACATACATACATACATACATACATACATACATACATACATACATACATACATACATACATACATACATACATACATACATACATACATACATACATACATACATACATACATACATACATACATACATACATACATACATACATACATACATACATACATACATACATACATACATACATACATACATACATACATACATACATACATACATACATACATACATACATACATACATACATACATACATACATACATACATACATACATACATACATACATACATACATACATACATACATACATACATACATACATACATACATACATACATACATACATACATACATACATACATACATACATACATACATACATACATACACTGAACCAGCACAAGCATATATATAAATATCTATGCATATATTGTATAAAGAACTACAATGGAAGCCTGATATGGAAGAACTGCCAGGTTTGGCATATATTGTTGTCAAACGTCAGAATGATTCCGCTTTAGATAGACGTGCCATATTTTGGGTCGTTAGGTGCATATGGCATGCATCGGATGTTCTGTCAATTCTGTCATGTATACATCACTCAACAGCCAAGGTTCCCCTATTCCGCCAATATGTTTGCAACTTGTCGACCTGTCAATCAAAGAACTATAGAGCGTCTGTGTGTATTTAAAAGGATTGTAACGTTCGTGCGTCAAGTCCCCAATGGGCCAACGTGATCGGGAGATTTAATCACTCGGCTGCTTTACTTGGATATATATACATACATACACTTATGTGTATAATATATATATATTACATATATATATACATGGACGTGTGTATTAAATGGCTACTATATATTGGCTAAAACAAACGAAGAACTTAAACTATACTGGAACTCGCGATCGACTGCTTAATTCCGTCACTGCCAGTTCAAAGCCTGAGTGAAGGCTGAGGGCGACATTAGCGGCCCTCCCAGTCACGCATAGGATATCGCTATGCAGTAAGTAAGCAAGTATATTTTCTAATATGTTATAGTGCCAATGAAGCTGCGTATGTATAGACCCATACAAAGTATAAACTCAAAACATAAAGAGGATGGTTCACTAAAAAAATTTCCTCCGAAATAAGCGAAATTCCATCGCAGTAATTAATTTAAGCAGATTCCAAAAATATCGGGATTTATAGTAGAATGATTTTTCAATAATGCCTGAAAATTTCATTTAAATATTTTAATTGCTTCATAACTTGCAGCTGTTTAAATATCCTGACATGTTCAGCATGATGATGACGACGACGACGAATTGTGATGATGACGACGATCATTAAAGTGTTTTTCTCATCATGTCATGCTAACGATAGTCGAGTCGACGTCATAATCATAATCGTTGTAATCATTTGACCTACATATATATAATATATATATATATAATGTTATAGTCCTATATATATATACATGATATATATATATATTTAAATATACACATAAATATTATGTGTGAATATTTATTTACTTGAGTATTATATGTAAAGCACTGATTTTCGTTCGTATGTATTTGAGGTAGATCGTTTAATTCAATTCATCGTCCCTTGATGATCATCTCTCTTTCTCTTCCGATGTTCGCTTGTCTTCAGAGGCCGCTAGATGGCAGCCGCACGCGCCTCTGCTGCTGCGGCTGAGGCTGAGGCTGTTGGTGGCAGCGGTGGCCGGAGGAAACGCGGGAGAGGATGAGGAGGAGGAGAAGTGGAATGAGATGATGACGAAGAGGAATTATGAGGACGTCGAGAAAGAACACAGAGGAAGACGGAAATCTGCGGTGTCGCATGTAGTGCGTCCTCTTGATTAGTTCAGGTTCTATCATTGGAATATAATATATATATATATATATATATATATATATATATATATATATATATATGCATATATATATAAGAGATATAATTAAATACATGCATATATATGTATATCCGTTGGCACCTGCGTAAGTATTTTTTACTACTGCTGATACTGCTGTCTCTCTGTCTTTGACTGTGTCTATGTGTGTCTCCATACTTCTGTGTTTAGCTCATTCTTTGTCTCTGTCTCGGTGTCTCCTTCTCCTATTCTCTATGATGCGACGTACCTGTCGTCTGTTGTGCTCTATTTCTGAGTCTTTTTCTTTTCGTCTGCTGCAGTCTCGTTGTTTCTGTTGCCTGTGTGATAGGCGTATACGTTGTAAGTCTGCATAGTACATTGTTCTTGCCTCTGGATTCACCTCTGCGTTCAACTCTTTCTTCTTCTCTATCTCTGTCTCAGCTTTATGTCTTTCTCCGTTGATCTCTGTAGAATTCAGTCTCCCCTCCCTCTCTCTCTTTGGCTCTCTGCTTGTCTGTCTTTATACGTCTGTCTTTATCTATCTGTCTGCCTCTGTCTGTCTCTGTCTGTCTCTGTCTGTCTCTGTCTGTCTCTGTCTGTCTCTGTCTGTCTCTGTCTGTCTCTGTCTGTCTCTGTCTGTCTCTGTCTGTCTCTGTCTGTCTCTGTCTGTCTCTGTCTGTCTCTGTCTGTCTCTGTCTGTCTCTGTCTGTCTCTGTCTGTCTCTGTCTGTCTCTGTCTGTCTCTGTCTGTCTCTGTCTGTCTCTGTCTGTCTCTGTCTGTCTCTGTCTGTCTCTGTCTGTCTCTGTCTGTCTCTGTCTGTCTCTCTGTCTCTCTGTCTTCTTTCTCTGTCTGTCTCTGTCTCAATCTGTATGTCTGTTTATCTGTCTGTCTGTCTCTCTCTGATTATAGCATTATATTCATCTGCTTCTGTCGCTGCCTGTGCCTCAGTGTGCCACAATCTTTGCCTCCCTCTGTCTCCTTCCTTTTGACTCTTTATTTGTCTGCCCTCTGCCTCTGCCTCTGCCTCTGCCTGTGTCTCTGACTCCTCTTTAGGTGGTACTTTCTAGCGCCAGAAGCAACGGTGCGTTCTCCGTCTGCATCACGGTGCAGTCGCCTCGTAAAAGACCCGACGAAGCGGAAAATTAATTTCACAAATGCGTCCTATACAGACATGTGGCTACACCATATACAGCCTCTGAAATGCAGGCTGACGTCTTTGTCGACCTGCAGACAGACACAGAGAAAGAGACAGACAGACACAGATATAGAGCCAGATAGACAGAGGGACGCGGAGAGTGAGAGGTTGCCTTTGAGAAGAACCTAATTGAATCGAGAAGAAATGTCGATGATGAAAATATGGGGACGTCAGAGGAGGGAGGCAAACGCAGTCGCTTCATTGGTTGGTCTGGTGGTGCGCGCGCATGTGCGTTGACGCGCCGTCTGAAAGCAGGTACTCGCTGATTAGGAAGGTGGACAGACGCCGGGAAAATTATTGTATTTTTCCGGGTAATTTCTCGATTTCATTAGCAGCAGAAAATAATTCCGTGGGCGATGTGGGGAGAGTGGATGGAGAGAACTGGAGTAAGAGAGAGAGGGGCTCAGAGAAGGAAGGAAGGAGGAAGAGAGATGGCGGAGAAGGAGGGTGAGAACGCAGGTGATACGAGTGCGGAGATGGAGATGAGAGGATGGAGTGGTAGATAGGGCTGGTGAGATGTATGGAGGTTGGGGGGTTGGGTATATATAGGGATGGGTTGACCTCAGACGAGAACTACGTCGCTGGAACTATGAAGATTGTGGACAGTGATTACGGCCTTTGATGATAAACGGGGAAATGGAGGGATGGAAAGGGGACAATTGGAAAAGGGGTAATGAAGCAATAGAAGTACAGAGACAATGTTGTTGGAATGAGGGCAACGTATGTTCAATGAATGAAGAGAAGACGATTGCCTCAATCGAGGGATATAAACAAGTGCAAAGGAGGGATAGAACAAAAGACAATGGATGGATAGAACAAAAGACAATGGATGGATAGAACAAAAGACAATGGATGGATAGAACAAAAGACAATGGATGGATAGAACAAAAGACAATGGATGGATAGAACAAAAGACAATGGATGGATAGAACAAAAGACAATGGATGGATTGAAAAGGAGGAACTTAGGGATAGCAAATGGGTCATTTCTGCTCTCACTATACAGGCGCTACAAATACCACTGGGAGTGAAGTGAGGCCAGGTTCAGGGAAGAACGAAAGGGATAAGTAAACAAGGAAGAAATAAAGATGGAAGTCAGAATGGAAAAAGGTAGTATAGGAAGAATTAGTTAGTAGACAAGCAGGGATGGAATACTGAAATGAAGAAGAAGTAAATGAGCGAGCAAGGAAGAAATAAGGAAAAGATGAGGGAAAGAAAGAAGGAAAGAAGGAGAGATGGAATGAAGGAAGATAGGAAGAAGGAGATTAGAAGTGTTGGAAGAAGGAAGAAAGATAGAAAGAAAGAAAGGAAGGAAAGGAAGAAAAGGAAGGGAGGAAGGAGGGAAGGAATGAAGGACGACAGGAAGGAAGGAAGAATAGTAGGCCTGAAGGAATAAAATCTTCTCATAGCGCATATCACCAGAGAAGGTCATGTATGTATATATATATATATATATATATATATATATATATATATATATATGTATGTATATATAAATGTATGCATATATATATTATATATGTATATATATGTATGTATATATATATTATATATGTATATATATATTCTAGTGTATAAACCTGTTAACGACTGTAATGTTCTCTAACTGCATAGCTCCTGGTTATGGTCAGCTGTTTCCTTTGCAACCACGTGGCCGTAGGTGTCAAGTACGGCAGAGTGGGGTGGGCGTAATGGCATTCGTGGCCCTCTGCCCTTTCAGGTCCTCTGGGTTACTGTCCCTTCAGGTCCACTGCCCCGCTGTCCATAATTTATCAGTCGACCAGAAGCCGTCATACGATCTTCCAACAACGGTTCCACTCCCTAAAGGATCGTCCGAATAAGAGAACGGACCTTTCAGACCGCGTTTTCTGTGCCTCAGTGTTAACGGATGCCCCGACAGTCTCCAACCACACGCAGTAACACGCAGGCACATTCACAGAGCCACACGAAGACACAACTGCACAAACACAAGCAGACACACCCAAACATTCATCTCCTCAACTTTTCCTCTTTCAATTATATCTTCCTATGCTTCCGAGTTTATCTTTATTTTGCACCTGTTTTCGCATCGTGCACACATTTCACCTTCTATTCCTTGTATAAAGCATCCCGTCCAACCTCCAATTCCTTCTCTTCCTCCGACCATGTAGTCCTCGTATTCATCCTCCAAACTCTTCAATTTCTACTCAAAGTTATTCCATATGCATCATTTTATCTTTTTAATTTCTCTTTCCAATCCGCACATAGTAATAAGCTTCCATTCATTAAGTTATTTATTCCTGCTTCTATCTTTCCTCTCATCCTCAATTCAACCTCCCCGCCTCATCATCTTCTTTTACGTCTTCGATATCTTCTTCTCCCATATCGTCTTCCTGTCAATTCTTCCTCTTCCATCTTCTCCTCCACTTATCCTTTTGTATATATATATATATATATATATATATACATGGCCGTTTTCCTTTTCCTAAGCTTGATACGGTTGACCACTTTCCTGCTCTTTCTATCCTACTTCCTCTCTGGTCTCTGCGCCACTTTCGCTTTGTTCCTCGTTCTCTCCTCCTCCTTCTCTTACCCCATCCATGTCGTTCCAATGTGTTCCATATCCGTCATTCCTCATCCATGTCTATATACTCTTCATTCATCATCACATCCTCCCTCCTCCTTCTCTTCTTCGTATCTCTTCTTCTGCTGCTGATTTATCTCTATAATAATTATGTAGTTTTTGAATGGAATTCACAGTTCAGGACCATGCATGGACGAACGCACACGCGCACGCGCTTAAGGACCATCGAAATGGACAACAAACGGACAAAAGGACGGACGAAAGGACTAACGAACGGACAAAAAGACGGAATAAAGGACCAACGATTAGACAAAGGTACGGACGAAACGACCAAGGAGTATAAGGACGGGGAAAGTTTGGACTTAAGAACTAACGAAAGGACGTAATAAAAGACGCACAAGAGAGGACAGCAGGAGAGAAAGGACAGCAAAAGAAACGTTAAGACGGACGTATGGATGGATGGATGGAAGGACGCGTGCATGAAGATGAAGAAGGGGGCAAATGAAATGGTGCATACGGATGAATGAAGAGACGCTGAGGCAGAGCCAGAGGTATACGGGTGAACTGACGGAGGGTATACGGCGCATACGCACACGGTGGCTGCAGTGGTCCTCGGGCGATCCTCTGCCGCCGTTAAGATGCACTTAGTGGGTTTATGTAGCGCTCGAAAGACAATTACTGCCCTTCGAATCGACCGAAAAGCAGAACGGACGAAAGAACGGACGCTTGTCTCTTGTCTCTCCTCGGTATCGGTGTCTTTACACGAGGCACTGGCATCACAGCCAACGCATCCGCCAGTCGCTCCTTGCAGCCTCTGCATCGTCCAAACAGAAAGCCAATTTCCATCGCCCGCAGACGGGCGAATACCACCGCCAGCAGCAGCAGCAGCCCACTGCATCGCAGAACCGCCGATGTTGCTGATGCTGTGGTCATCGTCGAGGGAGGGGAGCCCCCTCGCAGCAAATTCCATCAGCATCCTTCCATTTGCTGCTTCGCTGTAGACTTCTCGAAAGGTGCGGACGTTTAACAGGATGTAACTGACAGCTTCTGTACCAGATTCAGTGTGGGATGAATTGACCTGCAGCTGCAGCAGGGCATTTTAAGCAGACATATTGCATTTCGTGCAAATGTAGCATAAAGGATACAAAATAGAAATGCTATACCGAGGTGGATTCACCAAGTTGCAGAGTTTAGGGCAGCCTTGGCTCAACCCACTCGCCCTTATAATCAACAGTACTTTGATTGCAATGGGTGTGCATGGACTTTCGTCAGGAGCTAAGGCATTCACATGTTTTTGGCAACATTTGGGTGACTAAAGGACGCTTTAGAGAAATGAAGTATGTTGAAATGTGATCTCTTTATCCATTGTCTAAGAAGTGACACTCTGTTGTTGAATATGATTTTTTAAAGTACAATGCATATTAGAACACAGTAGATTAGAACAGAATTGAATAGAACACAATTGAATACAATAGAATGAATTTTAATATAACAGATTAGGATGGAATAAGAATGGACTGAATTAAATGGATTTAATTGTATCTGAGTGAATTAAATCAGTTGGAAATGAGTGCAGTGAACATTTCGTAAGTAACCGGTCGAGGAATCTCAAGCATTTCTTGGACTTTTGCATTAACCATCTGGCGACGAGAGTACACTCGTATAATATATCTATTCAGTTCCTCGATGAATAAACATTGCCATGATATCTTAAAACGAACTGCAGTTAACGCTCTATGAATTTTAATCAGAATTAGTCTTCTATGAGCAAGACTGACATATTAAGATAAGCCGTGATTGATTTCCGAATTGAAGTCATATTGTCGTCCTTCCTGTAGCCCACGCGCGTGATGAATTATTACGAGTAATAATTACTAATCTGGTTTGCCACCTCATTGACCAAGATCAAACGCGTTCCGCTCATTAATAGTTCTTTACCTGTGAGGCTGCGACAGATTCTAAGGTGAGACATTTTCTGCGCGTTCTTAGCAGACGTCAACATCATCACGACCATCATCACTATCGCTCGCTTGCCTAATTACCACCCTTTTCACGCCGACAGCCAATGACGGCTGAGCGTCACGCGCCGTCAGTGGCAGGCTGTTGCCCGTAATATCCATGTCAACGTGAAGCCGCATTGCGATTGGTCTGCGCGCCGGCCAATCGGACGCGTCCGTGTGATGGTAACGTCACCGACTGTGGAACAGCTTACTTAAGGCTACGATTCGGCGAGTTATCAAAGACGGGAACAGAGCAGCTTTACTGCTAAGTCAACGTAAGCCGTTTTCGTGCTTTATACCTTAGGATTTATTCTGTGCAAACAGGGCTTATGCCCGTTGCCGAACGCTGCTGCTGTTTTTATGCATCTGGTGGGCCGTGACTGATTTAAGAGAAGATTAGGACACTATCTGGGTAAGTGACTTGTTCCGGACTTAGAGGAGACTCAACGTGAGTCAGAATGCAAAGAACGAGCGCAGGCCATGCAGGCGAAGGACATCGACATGCCTAAGCCTAGTAGCACTGGCTTCATGTGCTAACTCAGGCCAATTATGCATTCCGATGCCCGATGTCGCCGCTAATTCTGTCCTCCGCAGCTTAGGGTGCACAACAGATCTCTCTGCGTAGAATACTCTGTATGTATCTTCTGTATAGAGGTCGTGAATGAAAGTTTCTCTCAGTTACTACTTATTAAACAATACGTATACCTATAATATATACTTACCACAACTATCTGACGCAAGGTCTATATTCTATACAGACATAGGTTATACCATTCTATTACGTGGTTTAAGATCAATCCGTGTGTCGCGCTGCCAAAGATCTAGGAGCCTCTCTTAATAATTGGACACAGGGTTCATAATATTCAAATTTCTAAAGTCCCTCGAAAGCCAAGCGCAGGACACCAACTTATTCATGAGCGCTGCAAAGTTTCTATAATATACTTGACCTTGATCACTTATGCCAGACATGTGTGGCTTTGAACATGTGATCAATTAAGATAGGCCTAGGCCTATATATACCTAAATGCCATCGACCACAATCGGAATTCACTTCTGCTTTGTCATATAATAAGCCTATAAAAGATGACATTTTAATTCATTGTGGCGCTTCTTTTCACTTCAAGTGTAGTCTTCTGACGAGGTAATTGTGGAATAATATATATATATATATATAATATATACATATATTATATATATATGTATATATGTTAAGATATAGCACATTAATTCAGTCTGTGAAGCTGCTGCTGCGTACAAATGGTCAATAACCGCATGTCGAGCAATGTATATCGATATATTGACGTTATATAATATCTTCGTTGAGCCATGTTATACGCATCTTTATCATGCTCATATACCATGCAGGTATGTATACCAACTAGCTAACGAAATGCAACATCGAGTGACAGTAAGTCATAAAAGAATATATACGCAGAGAGGCAGGCATGCATATGGAAACAGACGGATAGACAGACAGACAGACAGAAGAAATCTTTTGTGAGACAACGGAATAAACAACATTCACTTTGATCTTTTGAATCCAATTGTCAAATGATGCATTTGTGTTGTCTGTATAGATATAACATCCGAAGCCCATTGTCCGCAACTCCATCATCGTCGTCATAATCGTCGTCCTCCTCTTCAGCTGCGGCATCAACCGCAGCAGCCGCCCCGCGTCCATCGGCGTCGTCGTTGTCTTCATCATAACTGTCGTCGTTGAGCCCTAGTCATCGTGGCGTCGTACGAGGATTACGTAGTCTTCAACCCTCGCATGCATGCCAGCATGGCCTACCCATCCTCCCATCATTCGATGGGAGGTCAGGGCGGCGGTCCCTCTGCCCTCGGAAAGGGCCCCATGACCTATGGGGCACCCAACGGACTCACCCTCAGTCCACCAGACATCATGCACCAGGCAATCGGATACCAGGGTAAGTCTCTCATCCATATGTCTACAATGCTATACAATACACCACAATACAATACAATACAGCATAAATACAATACAATACAACTGAAATGTGATATCGTTCTTCTTCCAAGATTTTTTTGCTCAGAAGTGCGTATAAACGCCTCGACGTCGCAATTGCAGTTGTACTGCAGAGCAATTGTGCGCGAAGGACTTGCTCAAGGTCCCTACACAGTGACTGACACCCCGGACACACTGAGCGTTGCGGGCTGACCGCTCTAACCAATCGGCCACCGTGCCAATTCAATCTTATCATATAATAGCCTCGGTCTCAATAGAAGCCATTGTACTGGACTATTTATTGAGTCTAACTCTCTGATCAATATTTTCTCTATTCCAATTCAATCGTGTGCTGGACAATCAACTGAGAAGTCTCGGGTTCAAATCTCCGCCATATTTCAAAAAATTGTTTCGAGATATATAAATGCGCGAGACGATTATATATAGCCACTCGTCCTCATATGCCGAGCAGCCGAGGATAAGCAAATGAGGTCGCTAATACTTCATTGATATAATTTGCAGTGACGCATCCAGATGCTAACTCCCAGATCTATAACTTAACAAATTGAGAAACTGTTTGATCACTATATGCATGAATATAGCGCTCAAGGCCAGCCTATAATTTAAATTAATTTAACATAATGTCATCTCTGCAGATCTATTCTGATCTGAAGAAGTCTACAGCGCAATCATTAGTCCATCAATGTGAACTTAATATAGCGCCTCTTCAAGATATATCTACTCAGAGGCATCGCATATAGCGCCTCTGATACACGTTTTCTCTGGAAATGAACTAAATCCACAATTGCTATTTCACAAGATAACTGTAATAACAATTATATCATGATTAATTGCGATGGTCGATTCAGATTGAACCGTTATTAGAAGCACATCCACCAGACTCGGTATCCGATTCGTTTATAGGGTGATAGCCTCCTACAATGAGGGCGTATATATAAGCCTACGCATATATATATAAATAAATAAATAAATAAATAAATAAATATATATATATATATATATATATAGTTGGCTGGTTTGATCTTCCCCAACAGAGACTATCACCGTATTGGGACCTATAGCAAATTCACTCATAATTATATCAGTTACTCGTATACAGTGTCATCAATAATATTAGCCTAGATATATAGTGGCGCATAATAAATGCAAAAATAAATGCATAACAATGGTTAAAAACTTGTGCAAGTGTGCCCTATATATATATATATATATATATTGCATACATAGACGGAGGAAGCTGTATAACATGCAAACATCTTTTGGCTGAAAGAAGCTACATAATATATAAAGCAGACGAGATATATAAGGTTCATAAGGAGGTTGAGAGAGTTACAGACGAGTCTTTCAATGGGATCTTGTTGACAAAAGCACCATCTTCTCCTCGCAATTCAAAACCTGTGCAGGACATTCGTAACCATTATACAAAGGTCATGGACAGAGTGATGTATACAAAAGAGCGTGAATTGCAAGCTAAACAATTACTCAGAACGAGTCGTATACAGATGTAACACGTGCGTCTCTGTATACTCTCTGTCAGGGATCGAGAAGTGCGTGCATGCAGAGTATCAAGCCGTATACAAGGACTAATTCCTATAGAAATTTAGACATTGGCAGATCATATATTGTCGCGTGTTGATAGAGGCATGTATGCACAGCGGCATGCGAAAGAGCGAACTCTCTGAATACCTTCTTATTATATATAATCACACATTTGCATATATATATATATCATATATATATATACCCTCATTCTGGGACGAATTCAATATAGACTATAGGACTATACATTATAGATTATAAATATATATTTATATAGACGATTGCATGCATGCATATGTAGTGTGTATATAATATAAAGGTATACATGTAAGTTTGCATTATGTGCATATGTTTTCATACGCATGTATTTGCATCGTTGCATAGTATATATATACATAGATGCATATGCGTATAAATGTACAGATATATATATATATAGCAAATATCCATACCGGTATGCGCGTATATGGTTTGTGTGCATTGTATATATATATATGCTATATATATATACATGATTAGTGTGTATATTAATACATATATATATATATAAGTTCTCCTCATTCTGGGACGCATTCAATATATAGGACAATGTGTTATAGGTTATACAATTAAAGCGAGCTGATCAGATGAGTGTTTACAGACGATGGAGGGTCGAGGTGCATGGCTTGTTGTTCCCTGCTTATTAAAACGAAGAAGAATAAGAAGAACGAGTAGTATGCAAGAACAAGAGCAGAAAGAGGAGCGAAGAAGAATTTAGAAGAAGTACGAGAAGAGCAAGAAGAGCAAGAAGAACAAAAGAAAGTATGTATAGTTCATGCGAGGTTCAGTTTTTACGTCATCGTCAGTGCTGCCATTTATCCGCGCGGCTCTTAAATTCTCTTGAGTGACACAATATGTTTACAAAGCATTAGAAACGCTGCCGCCGCTTCTTCTCAAGACGCCGACAACTCAACGCTCGCTCACTCACCCACCCTCCCGTCCGATCCACCCACCCATCCACCCGTCCATGGAGTACACAATGAGCACCGTCGAGGAATCTTAGGAAATGCCCCAGCGACATCTGAATCCACATACATATAGGATGCATATATACACAGTCAAAGAGTTTGTTTCATGAATATGCAAGAGTCTCACATATGTAGCTTATGTATGCATATATATAATATTGATATGGGAATACATATGCATGTGAAGTCTGTAAATCATTGTAAATTTTATGTTGAATATTCCTATATTTATATAAAATCACTGTTATTGTTGTTATAAGTACTTAATGAACGTATGCAAGCAGGTATGTTGTATATGTTATGTGATTTAAGTTCTGGCATTTGATACAGGACAAAAAAAGAATACAAAAGCAACACAGCATTTATTAATACAAATTAGCTGAAATTTAAGTACATACACAGATTAAGTGAAAAATAAGCCAAACCGTTTATTTCATACATAATTTTTATCTCTAATGCCTGACAATTTTCTTTTAGATTTTGTCAGCGCAAATGTAAAATGAAACTAATGCTCGGCATTGTTCTATATAGAAAGTGCAATGTTGACTGTTTTTTGAAAGCAGAACGGGTTTTTATTTCCTGAATGGATGCAGGGAGACTGTTCCACGCACGTGGGCCAGAAAAGCCGGATCGCCAATTTTTGTCTCCTTTTTTCCACGAAAACATCAGATAATTTTGAAGATCGTAATCGTGACCTGCTCGGTTCGTCTGAGAGTGGCCTGATGTGGTCTGCCAGACACCGTGGTGCATAATAATTATAATAATAATAATAATTATTATTATTATATTAATATTATTATTACTGTTATTGTTATTATTATTGGTATTGTCATTGTTATTGTTATTCTTCTTCTTCTTATTGTTATTATTATTATTATTATTATTATTATCAATTTTATCAGTGTTACTATTATATTAACATCATTTTTATATAGCGCCCCTTCATGATTGCCTCCTCAGGAGAGCCAGCAACATGCACGCAGAGATAAGATTATTCGTTGAAATTGTATGTCCGACATCGTGTTTCGGGGGTTGTCTGTATACGCAGAGTGCGGCAGTCTAAGATAGGCCTATATAATTGTCAGGAATTGATTTACTTTTTGCGCTTTGTTTTATCAAGTGCAGTTTATAAATAACCATCTGAGAAGCATGGAACCAGAGTAGGTTGTCCACGCATCAGATAATTACGTTCTCAGATGGTATCTGGTCGTATGCATGCATGAGACGTGCAGAACCAACTGTAGGCCTACATAGGCCCGTCGCTATGTAAACAACGTCATCGTTAAGGTGACGTACAGTCGATATATACTCAGTGCTTCTAATACCATATATATACGGGGGTTAATTGACCAATCTCTGCAGAGCGATGTAACAATGCAACCATTGCCAGTTTCGCATATGCTCTCTCTCTCTCTCTCTCTCTCTCTCTCTCTATATATATATATATATATATATATATATATATCGGCGTGGTGGCCGGTGGGGCTTCGCAGGTGGAGAAGGATGCGCGCATCTTCAGGTTACTATGGCTTCTGGTCCGGGATCATAGGTATACTTACCGAAAACCCATCAAAATTTCGAGCAGCTTTGCCAGAAAGCCAACTCCAGCCCCTTTCAACTGTCCTTAACAACAAAGCACATGCATTACATCAGTTATTATCTCACTGTGTTATTCTCGCTACGCCCACTGCAGACCCCATGGCACCATTGAAACGTATATATATAATGCAAACTTTCTATGGAACCCTTGTCATGCGGATGCAACATAATTGAATTTATTTACATGTCTATTTGACGAATTACGTACACCAATTTGCTGTGAGCAGTTGGTCTCCAATAAAATATATGCCTGCTTACTTATTTACGTTCCTACCTACGCACTTACTTGCAGGACGACGAAAACCGACAGCAACATAATAATTATAACCGCCTTTTAATGGCATGGCGTTATCTTTGCCTCGTTTGCGCTCCATGTGGCATCATCGATCCAGACTAGTTATCAAGAACATCACGGCCGTATTGCTTGATCAGGAGAAAATATTAATTTAAAATTACAAAATGATCATTGAAAAGCAATGAAAACTTATTACAAAAGACGACACAGAAAGCACAACTTTTCCTGAATATGACGACTATGGAAGTTGTCTTCATTCTTTCATACTCCTTCTCCTCCTCCGTGCCTTTTCCTTCTTATTCTGATCTCCCCTTCTTCTCCTCCTCCCTCCTCCTTTGCTCCTACTCTTCCTATGTTCATCGTCCTCTCAGTGTCCCTGTTGTAAACCCTCTTTTATTTCTCTCTACAACCCCTCATTCCTTCCTCTTCCTCTCCTATAGCTCCTCCTGCCATCATTCTTGTGTGCTGATTTTTTAACAACATGCACCGTTCCATAGCGAAGATGATATGGTGTCGCCCTCTTCCTTTCTCCAGGTTTGGGACTGGCGCTGTGAAAGCCCAAACAGTGGCGAAGTTCCTGCCATCATTCCCTTACCATATCCTCTTATATAAGCTCTCCGAAGCCCCCTGTCGTCCTGCACCACCCCTCTCCTCCTTCCGTCGTTCATTCCACTGGGATGCAGAGACGGGCGACCATTAGCCATCATCATCAGATGCTGCTGCTGCTGAGCCTGAACCAACCGACCGATGGATGGAGAGTAGCGACGCGAGACAGCTGCTGTCGATAAGCCGTCCACCGATTGGCGCCATTTGACCAGTGCTCGTTCGTCTGCTCCTACCCGTCCGTGCATAGATGCAGAGGAGGGGCCTAAGGGAGGAATGCCGCCGCCGCTGCCTCCCGTCCTCCACCGACCGACCGACCGACGAGTTGGCCATCGACCGCTCTCTGCATTACTCGACCGAACGCTTTCGCTTAGATGTGTTCAGCAGCTGAAACAATGAAGCGATTGAGTTCGCTTTTCTTTCCGCTTAGAAATTGAACGCCAACTACATCAGTGCAGCGCTAGGGTCTGTCTACACTCTACAGTCACCTGCGCCATGGGCTCTTTGGTGTACTTATTTTCCGCAATTCATGGCATGAGCGTAGACTCTGGGGAGGGGTGGAAGCCTGACCACGTGCCCGCAATTATAGAGGAGGGTCATTGTCAAAAACCACCAGAGGGAGAATTTCGTGAAATTTTATAAACGTCTTCAGAAACGGAGACGAAGAATTGAAATGCTGTAAGAGAGTCCATATAATGAAAAGAAAAATTTTAATTAGTTATATCTTCAAATCTTCAAGACTTCAATATGAAAAAAAATTTCCAAGTAGACGATATCCAAGAACTTAAACTTCGTTTACGTATAACGTGGCATGCAATACTGTAAGTGCATAATTATGATGTCATCAGTTTTCGCTGATTATTGCGATCCCCCAATAATTCCCGACTCCCCTCAGCCCATCACCCGTGAAAAACTTAATGTTCCCCATGCTTCACTCACTCTATATACCATTCTGAGATTTCATAACTCTCAGCATAATTTAACTGAAAGCTTTAGTTTCCGTTTAAGCAGAATGTCGTATATACTGTCTTACTGTCGTACTGTCTTCAGTGGCAGTCAAGTTCAAAGTGCACCTGTTGTATAAAGGTCGTGAGAACCAAATTTAGTTGCCTGATTCCTCCACATTTGAGGCAAACGATCGCTTGCATCCGAAGCGCTTCACTAAAATTTACTTTACTTTACGTCATTCCAGATGCTCTCTCGCTATATCACTCAGCTTAGTAAAACAACCTAATTCATAGAGCGTCGCTATACTCGCTTCATGTATACAGCACTGGCCCTTGTATAAGGGTCAGACCGCTAGAGCGCATAAACGCTGCGTCATGACAAGCGCACCCCATTGTGACACCGAGCTCGAAGATCGCTTCCCAATGCTGGCGTATTTCAGAGTGTTACATCTCGTGCTATATAGCACAGTCTCGATAGAGGGGGACCTTAAATGCGCGTGGCGTCTATAATCAAACGGGCAGCGTTGGTGAAGGATCTCACCCGATCAGACTTTCATTGAAAACTGAGCATGCAGGGTGGAAGCCATGAATGCATTCGCTGAGTTGAATAAAACGTGTGCAACTTTGCATAATACATTTTGCAAACGCATTTTCGCAGAAGACGCATAAGCGTTCTTGTGTTTTTTGCGTTGGCAAAACTCCGATGATTCCAAGTAGGACATTAGTCAAGTTAAACTGAATGAACTATTGGACCTTATATAGCTCATTGCGACGCCAACTTGGCCTTGCACCAGGCAATTTAACAGACCTTTCTTTGTCAACCGCGGTATTAAGGTAAGGGCTCGGCGTAGTCGCTAGTCGCTATCTACGCACGGCTGAAAGGATATTCTTGTGGTTACATTTGCCCGTACAGCGTATATATGCAACGCAGCGCATTTTCTGTGGAAGGCCATACATAGTTTGGAATGGCTTTTCTGGGTAGTTACATCTGTTCCCAACTCGTGTAGCGGTACTTTTATGGCTATTTAAAAATTACATGAGATCACTTTGAGTAGTTACCTAGAAAGAGCGCTATATAAATTTTTGAATGAATGAATGAATATACTTGCACGCCCGATGGGGCTTAGTAATGCCGTTATTTGCGCCGATTTAAGAATACAAGACAATATTTACTAGCTTTGGTTTTATGTGCATTTGAAACTTTATAGGCCAGAACCTTCTGGGCACACATAGGCCTACAATCCTACATATACAAGTATTCAAACTCGTTCAACTATATATAGCATGAGATTGTCAGCCTGTGCGTACGTAGGCCTATATACATGCTTGTAAATCCCAGTTTATACACGCATATCTGTATATACATGTATGAATGTTTGTATTCATTTATGTATGCATGGGCCAAAGTTCTTTTGTACTACCATGTGTGTATGTATGTATGTATGTATGTATGTATGTATGTATGTATGTATGTATGTATGTATGTATGTATGTATATATTGTATACATGTATATATGTATGTGTGTATGTATGTATGTATGTAAGCATGTATGCATGTATGTATGTATGTATGTATGTATGTATGTATGTATGTGTGTGTGTATGTATGTATGTATGTATGTATGTATGTATGTATGTGTGTGTATGTGTGTATGTGTGTATGTATGTATGTATGTATGCATGTATGCATGTATGTATGTATGTGTGTATGTGTGTATGTGTGTATTCCTGTATACCTATAACCATGACCAGAGGCGACGATCTCGTTTGACAGGTGGGGACACCCTGACAGTCATGTGAGTGGTAAGAGATATGTGGAGGGGACGTGTCCCCTCCCTGTAAAAAGTGAGGGGGACTTGTCCTCCTCGACCCCCGAGGCCCCCGCCTCTCTCTCTCTCTCTCTCTCTCTCTGGCCCATGCCTTGCTAAACAATAACTCATGTCTGAGCATCAGAATATAATTCTACACGAGCCATATATAGATGTATACATAAATCTATGCATGTATTTTTGGATGTACATGAAGAGAAGAGAGAAGCTGACACTTATAAGCATATAATTACTAGACGCACGGCATCTATATAAACACTTATCACAGCGGGATCGACTGTTAAGGTTGAAACAATTGCTGATGCCCATTCAGTGGGGTGCTGTGTATTGACGCAGCAAGAACTCTCTCTATCTCTGTCTCTCTCTATCTCTGTCTCTCTCTATCTCTGTCTCTCTCTATCTCTGTGTCTCTATCTCTGTCTCTGTCTATCTCGCTCTGCCTGTATCTCTCTCACAATCTAAGAAAGAGCGGTGAGATTGGATTACTTCATAAACAGAACACGTCTATAGCGCATGTCCTCCTCTGTAATACGTGTATCGGATGTATACATAAATAGGTCTATAATATGCGTCGGATTTCTTTGAATGCTTTCCTAGCCAATAGGTGTTCGTTCATTTGATCTCTACACTTCTCGTTTGTCTAAAACATTCACCACTGGATCTTATTATGCTGTAGACTATTCTTGCCACGAAGAAATAGCGCTGTTGACGACAGCGGTTACGAATATAGTCGATGATTCAGCAGCATATAATAGGAGAGTTGAATTTCATGACATCATTCCTGGACTCGTGTCTGATCATTCCAGACACAACTGATGTCCGAGTCGTATGCTATATGTGAAGCACAGAGCTCAAATTTGAGCCCGTAATTAGGCGGTCGCTGTATACGCGCTGCTGTTGTGTTTGTTCTTGAGCTCAGACGTCCTTACTTTGCACCATCGATGTTCTAGTATGTTTGTTTGTGCCCTTCTGGAGTTTGGAAGGATGGAAATATCAAATGGCCTGTATGAAGTCACTTTGAGGATTTGCTCCTAGCTCTGGAACACGCTCTTGCAGCTGGCGTTGCCCTTATCGTTCGTGGTTTGTTATTGCTGCAGTTTAACGACACTGTGTGCATGATAACAAGTCGTAATCGTAATCTCAACATTTCTATAGCGCCCACAAAAGCGACGTCGCAGGAACCAGCTGATTTACGGGCGCAAAGATCATTAGCGTCGCTCTCCTTCTTTATCCAGACTTAGGATTGGCACTGTCATAGTGCCAATAGTGGCGGAATTTGTCGCCCAAGGTCCACTCACACTCTTTTTATAGGCCTACTCGCCTTTAAACTGTTCTTTTCAGCCATGGGGTCGGGACTCGGGGGTAGTAACCTTAAAGGGGCGCTATATAAATCATCGCAATGAATGAATGAATATTATAACTGATTTGTCCTAGCGCTGTACGAACAATATTAAATAGGCCAATTCCGGTTTTAAGCTCTGGTCTATTTGTTGGGCTGCTAGTCATGCAGTTTGTACGTTCCACAGCATGGGTCCACTTTAAATATTTACGACAATAATTTTTTTTTATATATTCCTATGATATCATATTAAAAATGGAAATTGGTAAGGACCGATCTTACGGGAATGGGTATTCGTTCGCTAAAAATGGTTTTCGATCTTAATGAAACGCGACTATGGTACTGCATGTCTATTATAGGTCTATGTGACGTGAGCACACGGGATTTATATAACTGGCCAAAGAGGGTGTTAATGTTTCCTCTTTGGCAGAATGTTTAATCCTTTGTGTTTATATAGCTCCTGCATTTCGCCATGTGATGCATCATCGTCTGTGTACATGCACCTGCTCTGTGTTGCTATGATAACAATTTGGGTTGATTCATTCTGCCTTGGACGATGGAGATACGTAATGAACTATAGGAAATATAACAGAGTAATAATTCTCTTTTATTGTCAAAGGTTCGAACCCAGATGCATACAGCCAACCATACAATGTATACGTACAGCGTACATGCACACACATCATAAGGACATTATAGTATATATGCACGCAAACCCATTGATGATGCGGTGATGCGAAAAGACATACATACATACATATATACACACATACATATATACATGTATACAATATATATATATACATACATACATACATACACATATACATACATACATACACACATACATGTATACAATATATATATACATACATACATACATGCATGCATACATACATACATACATACAAACATATCGCATTACGTACTAGCTGGGACACTCGGTTCCCGGGTAAAGACAGGTTTTTGATTCTGGCGAGGAGGAAGACACGGCCGCACCTCTACTGGGTGTCCGATGTGTTCCCCAAACAAACGGCGAAGGTTTCAAGTGAATAGCTGTAAACGTGTGCAAATGCATAAACGGAGAGACAGGCACATACACGGAATCTAGATATACAGGTAAATAAATAGTGTTTACAGTACAAACCCATGTGACAGAATGTGCAAGCGATACTGTATACCGGGGACGTGTACGATATGTGACAGGTGACGCGATCCTGGCGAATAAGAAGGGAACTTTGCTCATATGGGTGTGTGAGAGGTGCGCCGTAGATTTTTTGCCCTGCAGACCCGGAAGAGGGAGGCTGCGGGGGTTCAGGATTCAGGATTCCTTCGACTGCGTGTCCCAGGTGTTCCCAGAGCGAACGGCGAAGGTTTCTAGTCATTAGCTGTAAAACTGCGTGAATGCATCGCCGGACAAAGCGACGCTCAGAAAGTCTTCTTTATTTATAAGATATACATGCATTCGTCTGCTTATACAATTTCAGTGTATATTTAATATATGCATATTCTACGTTTTGCGTTACAGGCGCTAGTACGCGAAAGCAGCGAAGAGAGCGGACGACGTTCACTCGAACGCAGCTGGATGTTCTGGAGAACCTCTTCCAGAGAACGAGGTATCCAGACATCTTCATGAGGGAAGAGGTCGCCATGAAGATCACGCTGCCAGAATCACGCGTTCAGGTATACAACGAAGTTCACGACACACGCGCACCTTATATGCGTATACATGTATATATGCATGGCCCGGTTTATCAGGGCATGCATGTATGTATGTATGTATGGCATGGTATGGTATGCATGAATGTGTGCATGGCATGGTTTGGTACGCATGTATGTGTGGCATGGTATGGTATGTATGTATGGTATGCATGTATGTATGAATGGTATGGAATGTATGTATGTATGGCATGGAATGCATGTATAAATATATATATATATATATGCCGAAAGGCGGTTGACGTGACAGTCACTATAGACGTCTGAGAAAGACAGAAAGAGAGATAGAGTCAGCGTCAGAGACTCAGCTACAGTATCGTAAAGACACAGACACAGACACAGACACAGACACAGACACAGACACAGCGAGCGAACGAGAGATACATGTATATCGTTGACTTCAATAAAACTTAAGGTCAATTAGAGAATGCATGCAATACGATTGAAGCGCAATGAAAGACTAACGTATGGCTTCAGCTTCATAAGAGACATTTTAGGGTTTACGACTACAAGAACTCATCATGCTGCACGACGCCAAGGCTACAGTAGCGAAAAAATGATTCAAACCGTAATGAACACAGAATTGTACTGAAACTTGGAGTATAACAAAACTGAAGGAGCAATTTAACTGAAGCTGCTTTAAGTGAATTACTGAATTGACGAGTTAATGAGTTCACGAATTAACCAATCAGGCAAATTATTCATAGTGTATATTAGTGAGCATTACAACGATATCCGACAACATTCCTTTAAAACGACAACATTGACACTGGAAGTAAAACAGAGAGAAAACAACTGCAAAAAATTGGGGATTGAGATGAAAAACCGACGCAGAGCGAAAAGGAGAAAACACTTAGAAGCAAAAATGATCAGAGAAAACAATAAGTTGAATAAAGTATCAAAATAGTCTAATCGTGGCATATGTCTGAATACAAAGAAGCACAGAGACGCGGCGTGGGAAAAAGAAAAGGAAAGCGGAGATGAGATGAAAGAGGAAGAGGTTGCTAAGGAGGAAGAAGAGAACGAGGAGGAGGAACATCGTGAACACGCAGGACGTCCTGCATGCGTTCGGCTGCTGAGGCAGGAAACGTACGGAGCACTTAGATAATGAGAAAGGAAATCGAAGAGTATACACTGTGAAGAGCAATTTCACGGAATAGCAGATTCGATGGGCGAACATGTTAGACGCCCCGACAACCCGCTGCTGCTGACGACGACGACGGTGATGACGACAACGACGACGATGATGATGATTGCCTCTGTCTCAGCATTCGCCTCAAACGACGGCGGTCTTTATAGCGACTATCGATCCGAAACTCCGGTTACAGCAGCTGTCGACTCGAATGCGTCGCTAGAGCTCTAACCGCGGCCTTGCGCAACCGAGGCACCGCGGCACATTTGAGGCTTCTCACTCTTTCTCCCACCTTGTCCTTCTCTCTCTCTCTCTCTCCCATGCCCTGCCTTCTTTTACTTCTCACCACCTACCCCTTCGTGACAAACGTCTGGTTTGGCGACGGTCAGTTTTGTATAGAGACTGTGGAAACTGGGGGAAAGAAGCGTAATGGTCGTTAAGTAGGGCTGCCTTTGTCTCCTGGGATTAAGGAAGATCGCCTGTTTGGCAGCAAGTACGGCTCAATGACGCGGCAGGACGCAACACATATCTAGCACACGCACGCACTCACATGCATATGGTTATCCGTTATATATATAAAAATACATATATAAATGTATTATAAATGTATACATATGCATGATTTAATGATGTAAATATAACCGTGTAGATATCCATACATAATAATCATCTTCATATATATTTATATGAGGGTATGCAATATTTAATTGTGTATATATAACGATATCTACAATGCACATATCATGACTTTGTATATGGTAATAAAATATATATATGTATATATGTTATATATGATGCATATATGCATATTTCCTTACTATATATGTGCATGCATGATAAAGGGTTGAAAACGTGTAATATTGTCGGTGGAGATGTGATAATGAAAATCTAATCATCGTAATGGATTTGACTCGGTTATGGTCGCAAGGTCTGCAGCGCTTTCAAAGGCGACCGCCAGTCTTCCCCCCATCGGCAATTGTCTCGCCTTCTTCGTTCTATGGTGCGTCCATTGGTGCGTTCTATGGTGAATTATATGGTGCGTTCTATGGTGCGTTCTTCCCTGAGTCCTTCGATGGATGTCTAAGCTGGATCCTGTCACGAAAGCGTTCTTCCAACGACCGTCCGTGATGACTGCTCTGTATACCGAAAATCCCTGCCGTTCAAGACGGTCATTTCCAATGCACGGACTAACGGCGCTCTTCCTCATTAATTTTGCCCAAAGGCACAGACATGAGCTACGAGTCCAGGCTTGATCCCCATTTGCTTACAGGAGCTCGGCTGCTCTACCTCCCAGGCTGAGCTTCTTGGCCCTTGGTCTTGGACTTAAGTGACTTGCCTTTTCACCTTTTTGGTTTTGCAGATGGGAATTGGCACCCTGCGATACTGCACATATATTGCCTTGATCGCATGAAGCCACGTTCTATTCTAACCTGGTGAGCTTTTCAGCCGGGGTTGATTTGGTAGCGCTCCTGAGTAGATAATCTTTGAGAGGCGCTATACACATTTATGAATTCATTTAATTTGGACCAAACTTAACTTATTTATTAATGACGCTAAGCTGCAGACCTTTGCTGTTTTTTCCTACTTATATACACCGAACAACATGCGCTTAGGGCCAAAAAATGTATTTATGTATGCTTGTATATGTAAATGTATGTGTGTGTGCATTTGCAAGTATGTGTGTTTATTCGCTCGTTTGTTTCTTTGCCTTTTTATGTTGGACAAATTAAATATACGATTTCTCTATAGGTTAGTTACTCAAAGCATGATGGCTTACGTTTTCCTAAAATCTGCGCCAGATTAAAGTAAACAGCTGCAGGTGCGTATAAAAGAAACTCTGCTCACTGTGCTCAGAGAGCGATCTTTTATTTCTTCTGTCCTATGACGACAGGTCTGGTTCAAGAACCGCCGAGCGAAATGCCGTCAACAGCAGAAAGCCGCCGAACAGGTGGTTAAAAATAACAACGTCAGCAGTGCGCATGCTCCTGCGCCTGCGCCTCCCAAGAGATCGGCTTCCGCCAGTTCAGCCGGGTCCCCCGTTCCTCCGCCCCCGACTCTCAAGTGCAAAAGCAAGTCCCCGGATCTCAGCGAAGACAGTTGCCCATCGACCCCAATCGGGGGTGGTGGTGGTGGGGGCCCAGTGGGAGTCTACAAGCCTGCGGGGGCCTCAGGCGTCGTCGGAGGGCATCTTCCGAGTCGGTCTCCAGGAGGTGGGTCCGCCACGATGTGGAGTCCTGCCTCGATGCCCCCTCCCGCCATGACCGATCTCATCACCTGTAATACCGGAGGCGGTGGTTACGTTCAGCGGTCAGCCTACCCTCCGAGCGTCGCCATGTCCGGAAGCCAGCATGCCATGGCCGGCTACGCACATGCGCAGAGCTACGCGCCGAGCGGTTACTACGGCAACGGAATGGACTACCTGTCGACGATGCAATTGGCCGGCATGAACGCCAAGCCGACCAATGGCGGACTGTCGTCGTACTGCGCGATGAACATGAACGTCCCCGGTCACATGACGGGTCACGTGCCCGGTCACATGGCCGGCCAGATGGGCTACGGAGGCCTCGACGGGTCGGGTTATCTGACGCGGGGCGCAATCCCGGACTGCATGGACACAAAGGAGTGGGCGAAGTTCCAATCGATCTGAAACGGTCGCCTCCGCCCCTTCCAATCTCCAGTTCAGATCCCACTGCGTTCTCCGAGTCTCCTCTAATCGGAGTCCCTCAGCGTCTCCGATATCCGAACTCTTCCTTAAACCGCTTTCACCGTCCGCAACGGGCATCACAGGTGCGCGTTGCCTCTGGGTGCATCGGTAAACGGACGTTCGCACACAGCCCAGTAAGTTCAAGACTTCGGCATTGAAGCGTCATCGGTCGAGCAGCACAGAGTGTTTCTCTCTCTTTTTCTAGCAGTCCATTATGATAATTTATGTTAATTAATCTTAGTCATAATCGTCAGTTCTTTTGCGTTAGCGTTCTCCTATCTGTTACTTGCGTTTTTTGTACTTCTAGAAGCACGATAATAGATATAGGCTACACAGTTCTGTAGACGAAATGGAAATTAAATATGCTGGGAATTGGTTGTAAAATACTTCATGGCATTTCCATGCACGCCGTGTGTATTCGATTCGGACCACAACTTCGATGTAGATTCCTAACCCCTGGACACACAAAGGAGGTTGTCGTCAGCGGATATAATGCTAGACCTTTAGTATGAGAAAACGCATGGAGTCAACTCCAGGAGACTTGTAACTGTTGCTGTATTTTTCGTTAAAACATTCCACGGCGCTCCTGGCTTCGCTAACATTCCAAGGACTATTCGTTTTGTTTTCATACAGATTCATTTTCTGAATTGCAAAGTTTTGCTAGGATTCTCGATAATTCACGTCAGTGGTTTTATAGTTTTATTATAATTATTAATCAGATGTAAAGAATGGCACCACTAAACGGCTATAATTATGTGGTTGACCAATTCAAGACATCGGCCTACAGAGGAAACGAAACATCTCTGTAAATCATCTCTGTAAATCCTCTCTGTAAATCCTCTCTGTAAATCATCTCTGTAAATCATCTCTGTAAATCATCTCTGTAAATCATCTCTGTAAATCATCTCTGTAAATCATCTCTGTAAATCATCTCTGTAAATCATCTCTGTAAATCATCTCTGTAAATCATCTCTGTAAATCATCTCTGTAAATCATCTCTGTAAATCATATCTGTAAATCATCTCTGTAAATCATCTCTGTAAATCATCTCTGTAAATCATCTCTGTAAATCATCTCTGTAAATCATCTCTGTAAATCATCTCTGTAAATCATCTCTGTAAATCATATCTGTCAATCAACTCTGTCAATCATCTCTGTCAAACGTGCTTCATTTCGGTTCAGAATAAACTTAAGTTTCGAATAAGTTTCGTTGGAATACAGTCATAATCGCAGAAGAATAGTTGTTTCATCTAAGTGTAAGTACTGTTTAATTTATCGGCAGATTCTTCGCCCTCGCCCTCGCGTGCAGAGGATGGTTCTTATGTTCTTAATGTTTCTCTGTCATAATAGACATATTATTCAGCTGAAGGTGTGTTGGGATTCATTTCTGAAATGCATGTAGTTCTAAATACACAATACGCTCATTCATTCATAGACACGTTTAAAGTATTTTTATAGAGCAATTGCAAATCTCTATCGACAGGGCCTAATCTGGATGGTGTTTGATAAGTCGCAAGTATAAAGAAGCTCAGCTACAAAGAGATATGTGGAACTTCGCCACTGGTAGTACTCGGCCAGTGCCAGTCCCAAGCCTGGATAAAGGAGGAGGGCGACGCTAATGGTCTTTGTTATCACACAGTGTCGTTTAACTCCAACCACCACCACCAAGAGATCTGTGGTTATTCTAGCGGCGCTGTAAACTGATAAACCTTACATGATTTGGACGGCCTACGTACTGCAGCGCTTTATTTTATAAAACTGTACATACCTCTATTAACACTAGTCGTGCGCCTTAGAAGTCGTAGTGTAGACTGACTTAGTTGGACAGATTTTATAATTCGACGCGAACGTAGTCGTAATCGTAATCTTCAAACTTCTAAAGCACCACTTGAAAGCTAAGCGCAGGTCACCAGCTTATTCACGAGCGCTGTATATTTACAAATAAGCGCAATGCGATTGTGTTTACTTGCTGGATGACCCTCTACTTGCAAAACTGGATGACCCCCTTTACTTCCAAAGCTCAGAAGTGCACACGATCATAGGACAAACCATATAATGACGTTGAGGGAATGAAGGACATGCTCAAGGTCTCTACAGTCTCGAACCCGTACTCACTGCGTTGCAGGTAGAGAGCTCTAACTAATCGGCTACCGTGCCATAATATTATGTAACTAATGTTGTTGACAAGGAATTGCAAATCACACGAAGATTCGACTTCAGACGTCGAGTGGTAAGCGTTTGAAACACAAAACAGGTGGTGTGTCACATGAAGGACTGGATATATCCTCCACTGGTGAGCACTTGCAGACACGTCTGCGTCCACGGTTGACTCGTTCAGAGATTCTGGTTGGCGCCAACAGTTGACTCCTTACAGCTGAAAAAAATGACACGATGGTGACAAAATTGGCTTCGACAAACAAAGAAATGATTGTTATAAGTATATTTATTGAAATCTTAACAAATTCTTTATCAGCACCGGAGTAATAAAGCAGTCCTGTTAGCAAAGATGGTAGGGTCGAACCATCTTTGCCGTTAGGATAACAGCATAAAATGTGGTAAGCATTGCAACGTGGATGTTCGAAAATTTAAAACCTTTCCTCCGCTCTACACTGCTTACCTTGGTGATCGTCCGTCGGGGTCTCGTTTTCACATACCTTGAACCTTAGAGGAATGAATATATCGTAAACTGGCTGATATAGGAACGATAGAACTTCTAAGCGTTGAACAAAAACTGCATCAAAAAGATGAGCTGGTCATTGTCACTAGTGCCAAACATCAAATCACATCCGCAAGAGTCAGGTCTGTCTAATGGATGTGGTAGAGCCAGTCAGACTCCAATTGTATTGTAATTATAAGCGACACTATAGCAACTGCATGACGTTGACCCCACTCATCCTCAATAAATTGATCAGATGAGATCTTTCATCACTACAATGGGTGCTACGCTATTCAAGTGCAAGGACCGTATAATAGGCTGAGATTTAAATCTCTTATTTATTTGGAGGATATATATATAAATATATATATATATACATCTACTCAGGAGCGCTCCCTAGTCCTATGCTCAACCCCGGCCGGGTCTCATATATATATATATATATATATATATATATATATAGTTCTGAGTTGTGACAGAAATATTCAAGGAGAAACAGCAAATAGAGGAGCGTTCAAAGCCAAGAACAGCGTTAACTGCTATTTAAGAAAAAAATTCTTCACCTGTTTTCCAGGTTCCTGATCTAGTATCAAAGAGAATTCTGAGTTACTTCAAATTTCTCAGTCGACACGATTTGACAACACTCTATGATAATAGAGACCATCATCGTCGTCCCCTCCTTTATCCAGGTTTGGGACTGGCACTGGCAGAGTGCAGACAGTGGAGGCGTTGTCCCTAATAGTGATCACTGACCACGCCTGGACTTTCAGTTGTAAAAGCGAGACGTTGCATTCATGAGATGGCGACACTTGCTTGGTTCGTTTTGCACAATGTTCAATGGCAGTTCCATTGACTAGAGTCCTTGCCTGTCTGCAATGTAATGTAATGTAAATCTTCGAAAATTTCTCAGCAAAAAAGCCACGTCGGGGAGACCAGCTTATTCATCGGCGCTATACCAAATCAAGTCCGCAATAGCCAAGTATCTCGTTTCCATCCGGTGCCAGAGGGCCAAGCCGTGAGCATGGTGGTATACGGTGGTAGTAGGGGATGTGGGTGGTCATGCGGTGGCGCAGGAGTAGAATCTGGATAGGACATCTGATGTCTGATGTCTACCACTAATTTATTTTCCAGTAATCGTATTCAAAGGACCGAGGCAGACGATGGATAAGCTGCCACCTCTGCGATGGCGACACACAATTTCACTGACATGAGTTCTCGCGTGATCCCTATATCGTCAATGAGTGTGTTCGTTGTATAATCGTCGTGTTCATTATAGGTCTACACCCGGTTCTGTGGCGTAATGTCATCTTACATAAATTTTACGGGTTACAGATCTGAAAATCCTTGATGTTAAACCATCTGAAGGAATTGAATTTGATCTCCACATTGATTTGATCATAAAATAAATTGCAAGCTACAAACCTAAGCAGTCCTTTCTGCATTGCGTGTCCCGGTTTCTCACGGGTCACTGGTCATCGACATAAAGCAATGCGCTCTATTGGCCTACCGTACCATGGCCCATCCTCTTCCTCACCGTCTCATCTTCCAGCCGATGACAGTGTACTAATCATAACTGAGTTGGATATGGGGGGGACGTATGAAACTGAAACATTTAACGATGTGGATTTGAACATCCGACTGCTTTATGTCACACTCTCAAGCATCATCTTCCCAAGCTGTGCGCATGCCGTGGAGCCAGAGGACACAAGAATTAAGTGTGCGCGCAACTTATTTTTATGAAACTAAGTAAATCGAGTCCTCTAACTCGCTGCGGCCTAACTTACTCCAGAAACTTTGGTTCCTTGGCTGATAGGTTCCTGTATTTATCTTTAGACAAAGGATTTTTCTTAGGTCATCAGAACTTTTCACCATTGACTTTAGATTATGATCTTAGTATACCTATCATCGCATTCAGCTCGGACATGCGCACAAAAGTGCGAACCGCTTATAAAAAGTTGCACAGATAAAATTTATTGCACACACTACCGCCACAAAATTAGAGGGAACGTTGCTATCAAGCACTCAATAAATCCATAGAAAAACAAGACAACCATGTTGACAGTCTGCTTTAATAGAAGTGCTTGACCAACCAAGTGATCATTCAAGTTGAAATACTTTGACACCCAATAAACTAGACTGGTTTTAAGTAACATTAAAGTCAAACAAAGCACAACTGCCTTTACAAAGACTTCATAAATAACATGAAATTTAAAAACAGGAATACTTGGAAATTATTATTTCAAACTGACATATATGGTGAATTATAAATTATTATTACTATTACTATCAATGCTGAAGCTCAGCTCCAACATAAATAACACACATAGAAGTCAAAGGTCTTGAACTTTTATTTAAAAAACTGTCAAGACAGTAAACATTTGCATATCACAATAAGAAGGTAGAGAGAAAACACTGGGTCAATACGTACAATTTATATGGAACAGTGAAAACTTTACACCAGAAAATAAAATGTAATGTAATGTAAGCAGAATACAAATTCCGCTAGTGCTTTAAAAATGAATGTAATTAAACACCAAATAATTTTAAGCAATAACTTAAAAACTAACTGCATAGCAATCATAGGCTAAAATCTTTTAATAAAATCATCCTTTGCCTACATATCAAATTCAGCCGCCACGGCAAACATTCTTAATTTCTAATATGACTTGGAACTAACACATTCAGTTTTTCATAATCTTAGTTTGAATAAAATCAAATTCTTACAATTCAATAACTCTGACACTCTGAACTTAGTAGACTTGTATTTGAGTAGACTCACGCTTAAAATTCATCTTATTTTATCTGACAGTACTGCTGTTAACACCCTATTACCACAAAAGTGTTAAAAAATTTCAGCAATAGTTTTGTAGAAACTGTGAAATGCTCAGTGCTCACAGCATGTAGCAATCCGACATTGGATTGTGCAATAAAAATGCAATAAAATGTAAACAACGAAGGTTACAAGTACTGAGAATTAATATGCCTCAAGAAAAATTACCTATTAAGCAACATCTTAAAAATCTGAACAGATACTGAAGCTGGTACACTGGGTAAACTTGTTCAACATTTCTAAAAAATAATGAGTTTAACATTAAAATTTATAACAACAGGACGACTCAGATTTGAAAACCTATTAACGCATTGCTTGAGTTTGAGGCAAGTGCCACAGCCTCTGCAGAGGAGGCTAGGGTGCATTGCTTGCAATGTAGAGCATATGGATTCAAGTCACTTGTGAAGCAGTTGCTTTACATAAAAATCAATCAATCTCAGTTCAAGTTCTAACTGTTCTACTGACCAATATATATAGCACAATAAATACTGCAAAACTCTAAGAATAAAAGCATTTACGCAGAGAAAGCATGCTTGATGAAAGGAAAACGAAGGCAGACCCAGGATGATCGGAAGATAATAGATGATAAATTAAAAGAAAGCATGCTTGATGAAAGGAAAACAAACCCAGGATGATCGGATGATAATAGATGATAGATGAAAAGGGCAAAATAGCAGGAAGCGATACGCAGTCATAGAAATACCAGCCCAGTAATTAAAAGATGCACAAGCCGAGATACATAGCGACTGACAGCCGTCCACTACATTGATAAACCAAGTTTATCAGTCTGTAGATTAGCCTGAAAGTTGCAATCATTTAGGTTTCTAAAATTGTTCAGTGTTCTGAAAGCCAGAAGCAGCTGCTCCAACATCTCCTGCTTCAGATTTTCAACATCGTTATCCTGTTTGTTCATCATGAGTGACAAGACCTTTTGAGACTCTAAGTGATAAACAGAGTTTGAATCGGCGACAGAAGTCTGAGACTCTAAGAGATAGATGGAATTTGAATTGTCCAAAGGAGTTTGAGTTTTGCAGTTCATTCGTTCTTTGATCTTCTGTGCCAACACAAACAGGTGTTCATCTGTGTCCTCTGGAATGTTGTCGTGAATGTAATCCGCCAATCGAAGGACATACTCAACGTTTGTACCACTGTCACCTCTGCAGGCAACTATTTGACTAGCAATGTCATCGAGACTTGTTGGTCCCAAATAAAGTGCGTTTGACGGTACAGCGATGAAAGTCAAAACTGGAATTGTACGTGGGACTCCGTTGGATATCGACATTCTTTCGGTGAAGGGGAGAGTTTCACAGGCGTATCCACCAAGAGAACACTCGCGGACTCCAAGGTGATCCAAGGCCTGTCTTATCTGGTTTGACCCACGCAGTTGATAGGCTACACCCCACACACGACCCTGAAAAAGTGAATGGAACAAAGGTCAGAACTCACAGTGAACAACAATATATTCCTCACAAACCAGTAAATTCTGACCGAAAGCACAATCAAACGAAATCTTTGAATGGAATACTGATATGTTGTGACAAGTCACTGAATTCGTCCAGCAATTTCAAATCAAACGCAATTCACAGGATAAGGTGTCAGATCGCTGTTTACAAGTTTATCTCCAAACAACACACCATTACATATTGCTAATTGTTGAATACTGTGGGATAGAATAAACGATTAAACTGTGTATTTGAATCAAGCTCCAGTTTGAAACCGACAGCATCTCCTCCAATTACCATAAAACATGTGTGTTTACTACCCAAAAACCAGTCCTAACAGGAATTTGGAATGCCTTCCATCAAGCCTATTTAGGTAACTGGACTAAACCAGTAATCCGTCAGGCACAAAAAGCTTTTGTTACAAGAGGTCAGTAGCTCAGTATATCTCATGTGCAATAAATATCACACAAAAAAGGCAAGAATGTAAACACTCTGGTCAGTTGCATATTATAGGTCAATCACTGTCAATGATACATGGCTTTTAAACTACACATTCTCAACCAGTAATTTCTTACAGACCTACATCCTCCTAATGTCTTAACCCTATAGCAATTTTATCCCATAATTAATATTATTATTAGGTACATCATCTGGTGCGGTTTTACTTCAGTTTGTTTGCACTCATCCCATCAAAATGCTTTATGTACTAGGCACTATCATAAGAACTGACATTGTCTCCCAACATCAAGCAATTCCGTTCTCTCTTCATGGCTGTAATTGATAGCATTGCTTCAGGGTTAAAACACTAAACTATCAAGACTTCTGGTTCCATCCGTTTTTGCTTCTGAATAATTTTACATAGGCCTACCATCAGCAATAAACAACTGTTTGTCTGATATTTCAGATTTGAGATATTGAAATCCAATATTGAACTGAAATTCAATGTTCAAACTTTGGCAAGGTCAGGCGTTTACCATAAATAAGATCATCTTTCAACATTGGTTTCTTGTGTTGGAGAAACTTAAAGCTCATCAAAACAATCTCTTAATTAGTGGTAGCCCCTCAGAACAATTACACAATCAAATACTTGGATGAAACCAGCTGACCCCAGTTGAACCTGCATATGACTAAACGCTAGTCCATTTAAAATGACAGTTTAAAGGTCACTGACCTGTGGATGTTTGATCAGCGTTGCCACTCTGCCAGGCTACAATACGAAACAAACAATCATATAGTAATGTAACTATGACCCCTCAATTAAATAAACATTTATATAGGGCATTTCTGGAACCTCAAATATACAAAGAGCCGTTAAGGCACCAGAAGCTCAGTCATATTCGCATATGACTCCTTGGATTGCCTCTGAGTAGATATTTTGAAGGGGCGCTATTTAAGTTCACATCGATTGATTATAATATCAGCATGATACATTTGAAAACAACAGTGTAAGAAACAAGGACCTTTATATGGACTATTGTGCTGCAATTAAAAGGTGCAAATAATATTATCTTGATAGATATATTTGTATCACATTGTATGTATGTAAAGTTGTCCACCAATTGGACGAATTAATTACCCTCGTGTACCTCTTTCCTCTTCTGGCCTCAGCTGCAGTTAATTAAGGAAAATCAGGACCGAATTGAAGTCCTAGTAAACAAGTCACTTAAATGCAGCAATCACTAATTAGATGTAAGGTTTCTAATTTGCACTGTGAACCTATTTTTCTTTCACTTTTTATTACTCCATCTGTTGCTGATTAGCATCTTCGCCATTTCCTTTATTCTGATTAAGCTGTGTGACAGGTATTTGTAACAGAAGTGTAAGGACATTTTTGGCCAGACACCACAATATTGCCACTGCAACAACGCAATGACAGTACCCAATGTGATATGGTCATATCTCTGGCTAAACGGCAAGGCTTAGTCATTCATATCCACTATGTCTTTGCATGAATCACCTATTGAGTGTTGCTATAATTATTTTAGTTGTGAATTAGCAAAAACAATCCTTACATACAAATCTTCAATGTACATAATATACTATAAGCACTGATTACTGCTTTGTTCTTCTATGTAATCCGCTCATGCATAATTGTGTGTTAGACAATGGTACAAAAGAATTATTTATTACCCAAACACCTCTGAATAAGGTGATCATATAAGTTAGTTTTTTGATTAGTGAATTTATAATTGTAATTTACAGCTGTGTCGATAAAACCTCAATCACATGGCTTGAATGTATATGAAATGGAGAGGAGACTCTTGTGGGTGATTACAAAAAGCCTTTCAAAACTGTAAGGAGCTTCAACATATATTCATCAAACAATAACATTCACCTGGGAATTCTGCGTTATGAACGAATTTAAAAGTAAAGAACTTCTCAAATAATGAATTTGGTTATTGCTTAAAACTTATTCCACTTAAGCCACTTCTCTGAACCTTGTTCATGTGATCTTCATAATGCGCAGAGGTAGCCAAAAAGAAAGCAGGAAACATGATGATTTGAGGAGCCATTAAACTGGTGAAAGACATTAATTCATTCATTTCAATAATTTACATATTGCCTCTTCACGGAAACTACTTGGAGGTGCTCCCAACCCAACCACGGCCAAAAAGACATGACTTCAGAAGCTAACAAAAAGAAGGTAGGTCATTGTAAGGGGGGAGACGGAGGGCAACCGGGAACCCATTCCAGGTGGATGTACCAACCAACATTGCATATCTTACTGATTGATGTATATGGGTGTGTACATTCCCAAACAAATTCATATTACAGGATCAGCTGCTACATTGTCAAACTGTATTCAACCATAACCAGAGCTTCATTTGTTACCTTTTTACTAATAATGCCAAATTTATCAGTCACCACAATCGATTATAGCACGACGCGCATGTTGTGCCATCTCATTTTTCCCTATAGTGCTTGTCCGGCAATTGGATTAACGTCCATACATGTAACTACTAAATCAAGACTAATGGTCTACCTATAATTATTACATTATTGGTAATATACATAGGCAACAATGGTGTACCTAATGCAATATAATTATACAACAAATTACATTGTGTCAAATTCAATCATGCACAGCTCGTTCAATGCGTTCACTCAGCTGAGAAAAATCCAACACAAGGACAGTATAAAGTATAAATATAAAGTCATGGCCTATTGTAGCCTTCGTCCAAGAACTATGCTGACTCAAGCTTCTTTGTGTGAATCTGTTCTTACATCCAGGTATGTGTACATTCAAGGCAATCACGTTCTCAACTAACAGGAAGTCAGAATAAACGTTAAGTGCTTAGTCTCTCCTTTTATGGACCTGGTTAATAATTAAGTTTTACCCTGTCAATTCCTTGATCGGACCCAAAGTATCTTAACCTCTCTGTTTCTCTTTCTCTCTCTGCCTTCTGAGTATCTATGTCTTTCTCTCTCTCTCTGTCTTTCTCTCTCTCTCTCTGCCTCTCTCTCTCCCCCTCTCTCTTTCTCTGACTTTCTGTCATCATGGGCTGCTACTTACAAGCGATTTCATACATGAACAGAAATAATATATAATAATTATGTGAATGGTCGTGACCTTTTGTGTATAAAATGGCACATACTTTTCACAGATGCAAATCTTTGCACAACTAATTGAAATGCAAATCATCAGAATATCGCAGCATCACATAAAAGTCGTGTCAGGTAATCACCGACGCTTAGGTTCCGTGCTCTACAGATCCAGGGACCACAACAAATCGCCGGGCCACTGGGCATTTTCCCCTCTACCCCTCCTCCCAACGGACCTGCCGGTATATATATATCAAATCAAGTCCGCAATAACCAAACTCCGTCACTGTTAGGACTCTCACAGTGCCAGTCCCAAGATGAAGGAGGAGGGCGACGATACTATCTATCCTTTACTGTGCCAGATCTAAATCCGGCGAGGTCAAACTTTTTTTTAATCGGGGTCGTCATGCAAAATCCACACAGGTCGCATTGTTTTACTGTGCGAAACGTGGATGGTCATCACATTCCGCCATACGTGCTACCTTAACCCTTTAACGACCAGCGTTTTTAATTACATTTTAATACACGCTATCGTTAAATTCAACAGCAGTGACATTGGATGTTGTATTGTATCCTTACCGCCCGTGGTGTCCCGCGGTGTGTCGTATTTCCCTGCCAGAACCGCCGAACGTGGCCGTCGACGTAGCCGACCAGCTGATCGCTGTAGCCGAATCCCTGCTTCCAAAGAATCGACCCGTAACCGAAGACCCACAGTTCTTCCAGCTGTCCAACGGCTCTTTCCAATTCCTCGTCCGTCATCTTGGCGACAAAGTTTTACGCAGTCCGACGAGTTTCAGCTTTTATACAGAAATGCCTTTCAATCGGTTCCTTGTTCCCTGCCTGCGGAGAGATTGCCGCGATCTCTGACCCGACCTAGTTACCGCCAAGCGGTGACCTAGTGACTGCCAATCAGCGTTGAGCATGCCTGTTGGAAGGCTTGTGATTGGCCGGCGCTTGTGGCTGATGCAAGAGCATACAGGTATTGAATGGCAGAGTGTATTATTCCACAGCCTGTTTATTGCATTTAACTAGGCCCACGAGATTACTTCCTCTCGGTTTGACCCTCGTCAGACGTTTTAGTCACACCTGTTGATCCAGGCCTTCCACTAATCCCTAAACCAGTGAGGCATCGTTCCAAGTTAGATTCCCAAGGAAAGTGGAAAGTGTTTTTGTAAGCGGGTGCCTGATGCTAATTAATTAAAAATGAAATTTAAAAAAATCTTCTTACCATTCACAGAAGGCGTTTATTTTTTGCTTCAATGGCCCTCGAGGTTCCAGTTGCGACTACGATCTTTGGAGCAGTAGTAGTAGGCCTATAAGTTACCGATACTGTGTGATTACAAAGATCATTAGCGTTGCCCTCCTCCTTTACTCAAATTTGGGACTGGCACTGCCAGAGTGCTAGCAGTGGTACGAGTTTATGGAATGCCTTAGAGACATCGATTGATGAGTTAGGTGGATGTTCATCGAAGGTCAGTGCTATCACAGTAAACAACCAGTCATGTGAGATGGTATCGCCTGGGTCACTGGACCCAGGTTCTGGAGCTCCCTCCCTGTGTCTGTTCGGTCTGCTCAGTCTCTTTCTTTGTTTTGATCTCGACTCAAGGCCTTCCTTTTTCAGTTGGCATGCCCCCCGTAGGCTGTCTATCTGTCTTGATGGACTGACCCCATGGAATTCACCTGATCACGGTGTGGATTTGATGCGCCGTCGATTGATGCACTCAGTATTATACAGGGGCGCAATAAAAGTGCTGATTAATAATAACAATAATAATTAATAACTGGGACCACTGGGTCGGGGACTCAGAGTCCATTACTGTTATACAGGAACTGTGTCAGTTTTAAGAAATGAGACCGTTTTGAATTTAATCCATGCGTACACAGGTACCTTTCACAGCCCACTCCAGGATCCTATTAATCATCGTCAGATAGTTGTTCAATTGTTGACTAATTGGACTAATCCCGTTTAATCTATGATGTCATCATGGACGCTGTCAGGTCTTGTACACCCAGACAGGACCAGAAGACAAGAAGCAGATGGTGAGAGGCGACTCCTACCCACTGCCAGGGCTTGACTTGTCAAAATGGAACGGAGTGTGTGTGTGTGTGAAAATTTGTCACATGTCGAGTTGTCTCGACCTTCAACCGGTATAGACTATGGATTAAATTATAGAGGGTTGCTGTGGGTGTGAGTGCCACTGAAAGCTGATCTGGGGTTTGCTTGACCTCCTCCCTCAAGGTATTTTTCAGAATAAACTGGTGAGGTTGAAAAACGACCTGGGAGGGTTTAAGCCTCCCAATCCCGACAATTCAGTCACTGTCCACTGCGTAGAATAATATAGCGCCGGTGATAAGCCAATCTGCCTGACGCAGTTTAGAGAAACATTAAATCCATGCTTATGTTTTTCATGTTAGGGGCCTATAACAAAAGACAAAACCTATAATTTGAGGCTACTATAGGTGATTAGAATTTGTCAACGCTTGAAAACTATTGAGTCTCCTCTAAACACGTAATTAGGCCTATTTGTGGCATTCGTGTTCTAAAACCGGATAAATCGAAGGCGTTGGTTCCAAGTATAGTCTTAGATTAAATTAGACTTGATTGGCATTAGACCAGATGTTAGATGTAGGCCTCCACTTGGGAATAGCCATCTGAAATAATCGGATTCAAGTGATGACGTCTGCATATCATTACGGCCTACTCACACTTCTAAATAGTTTGGGCGAAACCGTAACTTTTAAGATGTGTAAGCCTACAGTTAGCCTACACAACCGGAAAGTCTACGCCCTCGCCGCTCCAAGGTGCACGACCTTGCGTGGGTGTTATAACTTATTAGTTAGTAGTTACTAGTTATATCACAGCAATAAGCTCCACTAAAATTTTCGGAGAATTATATCTATATCTCACTGGCTTTGATTAGCCATAATTAAAAAATGCATACCGCTGTAGGCCTATGTTTGCCTCAGTTCGCTCGCGTAGTAAGACATCAATGTAAAAAGCCTGATCTCACCAACCATTAACATTTAGGCCTACCAAGAAGTAGGCCTATAGCTCATCCCCCCCATACATGATAATTTTTATGAGGCTTTGTTTTAGAGACTTAGACGGTGCGAACTTTAGTAATTCGCTGTAGACTCAAAAGGCTTTGGAGGACGTGAAGCGCCTTCGGGGAAGAGAAGAGAGTTTTCCGTCTATAAGGCCTAGGGGTGTGGGGAGCATCCCAGGCTCCATTGAGACTATAGACCACCGATTGTAAGAACTAAGAATATACTTTTGAGCAATGTTACTTATCAGTGGTGCATGGTAATTCTGGATTAAATGGACACATATGGCCCATTGGCGGCTGGCCTGGAAATGCTAAATTAGGACTGGTGGTGAGCTATAGACTATTTGTCCAGGGGTGCGGTTGAAAACCTTGAGAGGTCCAACAAATAAAATCCTGATGTCATCTAGGCCTATTGTCTTCTGCTATGCATCAAAGAAATTGCAAGTTACGACAAGGTCACGCTCGTTCTTAAACCAAACAGGCAAACAGAAGAAATGGATATATATATATATATATATATATATATAATCATATGGGTCATCATTGTAATGACCATGGAACGTTGACAGGGCAGTCACTTAGGCCTATACCAGTATAAAACTGGCAATCTGCATTGGTCACTAAGTCTCATAGAAAACAAACTTCGCAGTCTTATCATTTTAACCGAAGGGTTCAAGATTATTAATGGAGGTGAATTTCGCAGACTGGGTTGCTGGAGAACTGAATGTGACCTCTCGAACTGAGTGTGACTGAGTGGAGTGTGGCATCGCGGTTAGGATTGATGTCTTGAGTCAAGTAGCAGACTGATTGTGGATGATCTTGCTGGAGCAATCTTAGATGGCGGTCTCCTAAACGTTTTTATCGATATTGCGTGTTTATACCCGTTCGATTGAAGTCACTGAGCTGTGTTATGACGTCATTCAAACGGTTGCGTTGATTTGATCGATCGTACGCGATTAAATCAATACGGTCGATTAGATTACTATTACTATACAGCTTAACGTGGGTTGCAAGCATATGGTTCAAGATTTCTCACCTGTTTAAGAAACAATGCGCATTATTTTTGTATGCACTATCTATCCTCCTCAATATTTTGCTTAGGTGTCCTTATGCTCTCCGTCTTCTTAAAGATGTGACTGCAACTCTAGAGGGAATGAGGAATACCAAGACACAATTCTGCCTTCCAAATTGTTGCACAAGTCTTGCATGAGAATGTCTTCTATGAAGCCTTTGTCTGATTTGCTGTAAAATCCTGTTTTCAATGGCAAGGAAATGAGTCGCTCTGACTGACATTTTTTAAAGAATGTAGGCCTAGTCCTTTTAAGATGAGACAACGCTCACGAGGGAACAGATGGTTGGTTAGGTCTATACCTGTGTTATGTAGGCCTACCAACCATAAAACAGGTCTATTTAATTTTATTAATTTTTGATTGATCTCTAAGTTTGCATACCACAACCGAATCCATTTTCCACAAAATCATCTGGCAAATTGCAATCACCTGCATTGCCACTCTAATAACCTGTATATATATATATATTATATGTAAGCTATTCCATATATATCCTATAGAAACTATATATATATATTTATATCGTATATGTATGATTGTATATGTGTGCAGTGAAAGTTATCACACCAACGAGATAATTATTATGTACAAACGCGAGTGTGGCAGGTGCTCCAAAGATGACTTAGGTGTCATCAACGGAACACTGAACAGTGAACAGTCCATAACAACACGAGGTATTTAGCTCAGGAGCTGATATCAATCAGCAGCCAGTGACTGGATGAAGAGACTGTTTGTTTCCCAGTACAGACTTACTGGCGTATGTTGTTGTCGACACCCTTCGTGCCCGATATTTTCTTCGTAAACAGTTGTTCGTGAAACAATTCGTCGCAAAGCGCAATTCTTCATGAACCGGTATGGTCAGGGGTTAGGGGCAGGGTTAGAGCTAGGGTTAGAATTGTCTACAAAAGAATTGTTTTATACGAACAACTGTTTACAAAGAATTTCCCTATAACCCCTTCGGATTAATAGATTGATATAACAGCTAAAGAGATGAAGAATTTAATCGTGTCAGTCCAATGCACAGAGCTTTCACATTTATGACAAACGGAAACCACACACTGTTTATGAAAACGACCGCCTCTCTGCAGCTTATTTTCACCTGTCAATCATTCGAACTTTCTAAAGAATCCCCGTCCATTCATCCGTGCCCAGTATGCATTATTATTACGGTCTGCTGAGAAGGGCGAAGCCTGCAAAAGAGAATACATGTAGTTGCGGATCACCGAACATACGAGTGCCATTATCGGTTACGACTGTTATAGTCTTGAAGAACTTAATTGCTTTCATCTTCAGATGCTGGATTCTCATTGGATGCGATCGCTCTGAGATGACGACCAGTGACAGTGAGTGACTGGACGCAATGATGAATCGACCGCAGTTGCAGCAGTCCAGGTGTTTCATCTTGTCATTGTGTTACCTGTTTTTCATTACTGATGCCAGGCAATCGTAAGTATTTGCATACAATGCAAGAGATAGTAAGTAAGGGTTGACATTTATCTTCATTAATAAGCAGAGCATTTAGTGACCGTGTATTAGCATGGGCTAGTTAGGTTGCGCTATATTAATGGGTTGGGTTGGGAGCGCTTCTGAGCAGATGTCTTGAAGGGGAGCTACATAAAATCCCCAAAATAAATATAATTAGAATCAGTCAATTAAGCTATATGGCCCTGAGGCAACTATAGATATGAAGTGTTAGCGACTTCATTTTCTTAGCCTCGGCATACGAGAATGGTTGGCCAGCCCTCTCCTTCGCCGACTCATCTTCCCACTTTCACTGTATAGCCAGTGCACTTATTGATATCATTATATATATATATTTTATGCAGACAGTCTTATATCTCTTAGGAAATATAGCCAACCATGCAATTGGATTGGTCTATAGTTAATCGGTCTAAGTGTCAGTATATAGCCCAAGTGTCGGTCTAAGTGAGTCTAAAAGTCATTCTTCTGTTTATCTTAGCATGTTTCATAACTGTTGAACTTCATTCTAAAAAACTATAAAACGATTTAGCCTATCAATTGATTTATATATCGCCTTTCCCTGAATTATGGCCTACACATAACGCTTTCCTGAAACACAGTAGGATAGGCCTATAATTGGAATAAAATAAATTTACTACAGGCTACTATTTATAGGCAGACTATCTTCAGACAGCAACACTGATACCTAGGTTACGGTTGTTTTACAAGTATGCACTGCATCATTATAACCCATTTAATAATATTTCTATTTGATAACATCGTCCATCGTGTTTCGTTTTTATTTGTATCAAAATTGTAGATTAACGAAGAATGTTCTGTTCACAGGACCAAAGGTGAGCGAAAAGAACTTATTTCAACGTATTGCATCGTGATGTGTAATTTCTGTAGCGCCACTCCCAGGCGTGGCCGTTCAGTAGCGCTTCCAATGCGAGAGGACCCATGCAGAGCGAAGAGTTAAGTTTAAGAAAAATGCAATATATAGTTAAATAATATTTAATATATATGTAATATATATATATATATTACATAGCCATATATATTACATAGCCTATCCTTTGTTATATGACTGAGCTCTCTTGATGGACTACTAAGGCCAATACATTCCTCTTCATCTTCAAGTTACATCTCTGCTGTGTCTGCTGTATAATCTTACTTTCCATGGCAAGCAGATTGTAAAGGCGAATTATGAACTGTAGTATACATGGATTACGGATACCTACTACTTAGCCTGTAATATGCCAACAAACTGACGGGGTATAAAATATGAAGGTAAAGATTTGTCAGAACTGTAAATAGTTCTATCATCCAGAGTTGCAACAAAGGCTTTTTGTAAAGTGGTATTTGTTCTCGCTGTTTGAGAATCTATAAAGGCAACGCGTTGACAGGTTTAGAAAACTCATTCAGCTGTACACACGAAACGTCTCATTAGTATACACTGTATATGTGCCCATGGTTCTCCCATACACGGAGTTACCTGTCAATCAATTCGTGTATTATTCAAACGAAAAACCGACACAAAACGACCATCTTAGCTATTCAAAGATCACGTTCATCATTTTGCGGACATTTGCTATAGCCGTGTGTACTTTTTCTTCAGCATAGTTCAATCTCGGTGCTTGTCGTTGATGAAAGTATCTTTGACTGAGGCCGCCACATTGTAAGGGGTGTGTGTCGATGAGTATAGTCATGTGTCGGCAGGTTTGCGTTTGAGTCGGCGGTGAGGTACAGTCGTTCCAAGGAAGAAATCTGTCGAAAATGTCAAGCATGAGAGCGATTGGAGAGATAGCCCATACACTGGCAAGGTTGCGCATGAGCAACTGTTTGTCGGTTTTGTGGAAGGCTTCTGTGCATCACAGGTACCCACAGGACTAAAATAATGTAAATGGTCTAGGGCTGGGGATTGTTAGAGATCATTTTGCATTTAAATTAAGGTTAAAAAGACACTGATGGATAAGTCGCAGATGGCGACAAAATTAACTGCTTCCATTGCAATAAATGGTTAGCTTGTTAACCACGGTTCAAACACACCGCTAATTAATCACTTTCATCAAGTGAACTGATTTGAAGTGTTTTTGTAGAAAGAGAATAGTAAATCACTCATTGACTACACTTTAAAGAGTGTTTCACTTTCGTGCTTTACATAACCATAATATAGAAAAGTAATCGAATTTAAGCGATTATTAGAAGTAAATTTATATTGATTAATCTCGATTGTTGTCTGTAATCGGTGTCAGTTCATAGATGTGTGTTGTTGATATTTAACGACACCGTTCCATATCGAAGATGATTTGGTGTCGCCCTCCTCCTTTCTCCAGGCTTGGGACTGGCACTGTCAAGTCCAAACAGTGGTGGAGTTAAGTCCATAGCTGTAGCCTAGACGTTATTATGTAGCGACAGTAGACCTACGTGCCTCGCTACTGCTAATTTTTTAATGAGTGGATCGGGGTGTGACCTTCACCAACGCGGTCCATTTGAAAGGACGCCACGCGCATTTGAGATCCATAGAGGACAATGGATCGCAGCCTAGGCTCCCAGTCAATGTACCTAACTTCCACTAGGGCAGTCTTTAAATGACTGCGGAGTTTTAGACTAATTCAGGTCCGTATACTGATTCCGAGAATTTATGAACGGATGCAGGCTGTAGGCACACAGGGAGTACAGGCCAATGCTTATCAGAAACATGTTGTTTATATACACTGTACGTTGCCAACCATTGCCAGCATCTTCTCGTCTTTGACTCATTTATCTTGTTTGACCTTCATCTGTGTAGATTACTTTCCTCCTCAACCCCTCCGCGCTCTTCTCTTATCCATCATGGTCGCAGTCAAGGACTGCATGCGAGGAATGCGATATACCGCACTTTTCGTACACTTTCTAATTGTACCTTACATCACCGTACCACGGTTTATCTTGTGTTTATACACTCAAGCGAATCCAGGAAGAGTTGCACTTTACGTCTAGGCTAAACGTTGCTTTACCCCATGTTACCTGCATGGTCAACTCTTACGATTTTACAATTTACGATTACTTCCTTATCTTTCTTAATGGGCCATTCCATTCCTCGTCTCATCTCAGCTAAATTTTGAGGGTCAACTCTGATAAGTCTCTGTTATACTAATTGGTTAATAGTAACTTAATTAACAGAGCCTCTATATTGTACTAATTGACTAATAGTAACTTGTATCCGGGCTATGTTTCCTGCAAAGCGCATCAAATGCTGTCTCAACTCTAACCTAAATCCGTCGATAATCAAAGTGTCTCTCTTATAAATCAAACAAGATCTGTGGCGTAATAGTTCAGTTTGTCACCATGTTTTATGATGATACATCCTGCAGACTTACTCGATGTTTGCTGAAAGCCTAACGGCCGACATCCAGGTGGCCCCTTGACGAATGCCAACACCAGTTCCAGTGGGATACGTGGAATTGCAATCCGCTTCCACCGACCACCGCGACATTTGTTCAGTATGTAAAGACTGGACAAGGCAAGTTAACTTTCTTTTTTATGCATTTACGTAAAATAATAGACACTTGATAATGTTCCCCGCAATCAGCGTAGGTCCTATGCCTCAGAAATGATCTGTACATTAATAGTTTTACACGTTTTGACCTACTACAGTGATTTTATGTGATGGCTCGAAACTTTTTCAGTATCTCGACCTGTAAAAGTCTTCATGTTGCTTGAATAGAATAAAATGTATAAAATTGGATTCCCACTCGAACAGCTGCAACATGTAAACCAACATGTAAATCTATGGCTGGGAATCTTGCTAAGAATCAAAGAAAGCCTATACATGGGTGGCCTCTGCCAGGAAATGACGGCGAAGACGCAGAGTTGCAAGAGTCCAATACAAGTCTGCAGTTTACACCCGTTTGGCGGCATTATTATTTTAAGTGTAATGGAAAACTTATATAGCACCACTCGATATGAGCAGCAATTCATAGACGATGGACGATGAGAAGATGTCAAAGACTGGCGCTATAGGAATATTAACAAGGGCCTATGCTATTGAGTACAGAACAAATGACGAAGCGTTGGAATGCGTCAGATGCTTTCAAGTTTAAAACAAAGTTCAAAACAATATGTATACATGACTTTGTATACTCAGCCATAGATCACTGACTTCAAGTATAGATAGTCCTTCGAAGGGAATGAAAACAAAAACAAGGCGAAGGTCGACCAGACTCAGAGTATCGTAGGTCTAAACTGAACCACTTCTCGGCCTGCGTGATTCGAAACGACATCGCTGTTGACGATCAAGTCAGCTGCAGCACTAGGCTTATCTATCGGAATTGGTTCCTTTCTCTGTCTGTCTGTCTCTCTTTGTCTGTCTCTCTCTGTGTGTGTTCGTGCGCGCGCGCGTGCACGCAGGTGTGAGTGCGTGTGCATGTGTGTGTGTGTGCTTAGTGTAAGCAGCATTATCAACATAATAACTTTGCTGTGTTTGCAATCGAATGATATTGTAAGTTCAGTTCAGAAGCTGCGATGAATGACAAAATGCTAGGCTTGACAACTCTGAACAAACCCATACCGGGACACTTCCACTTTTCACGTCCATTCATAAAATAAAGGTAGGGCCTACTGCCCAGAAAGCATGGCAATTGGGCCCCAGTTGTTGCCCGAATGGGCGTTTGGGGTATGACTTGGGCTCGGGCGAGTTTAGGTGTGCTCTAAAGGGGCCCTAATGCTCGTACAGTATTACCCTTAATTGGAAATTAAGTGATGCAGCGTACGTATTTGACTGTTTGTCCATGTAGGACCGATCGATGTATATCATTTGGTTTGTTAAATACCTCGATCGACGTAGGCCCCTATAGGCCTATCCGATTTAAGCTGATGATTTTTTCAGCATTTCATTTTTGACTTTATTAGCTTAATTACAATTATATATTATTTATGACTTAATTCTGACTTATTTAAATATAAATAATAGGAATTCTACTTAACTTTTGACATCACTTTTTACTTGATTTCTGACTTTAACCACTGTTTTGACTTAATAAAGTTTACTTTGGGGCACACCAGTTGAGAATCACTGCCTTAGAGCAACAACCCATGCTGCGACTGTACTGTGAGTGGAAATGAATAAAATGCACCCAAAGAAATTTTCTTTACAGTGACTCAAAAAATCGCTTAGGCAAGTGTTAATGGAAAAGAGTTGTGAAATTGGTTGTAACGTCACAGGAAAAGCTCGATAGCAAGCAGTGCTCACTTGCACACTGTAAAAGATTTAAACTAAAACCAAATGATTACCTATTAAGGCCTGTGTAAACATTCTGACTTCAATCATAGAAATAAATTCAGTCTATAGAGCAGATTTCAGAATAGCATAACCTTTGACAATTAATATAGCAACAAGATTGACAACAACTTTGTACGATTAATGTTCCACTGAAAAGTGCTGCTCATGAAGAAAAATTAATAAATGCAACAAAACATTACTTCAGAATCTATTCACTGAAACAATATTTTGAACACTAAGAACCTGGACCCATTAACATTACACATAGAGCAGTCAAGTCTACTCAGATTTGACATTCAAAATGGCTAAAAATAAAATCATATTTACCAAATTAAGCTTCTTTATATCAACCTTATTAAAATCAATAACAAGTAAAATTAGTATTTATAAAAATGTATCCATAGATATTAAGAAATTAGATGATCAGTAAACGATACTAAAAAATTATAAACCACCGCCACATTCCTCCTGTTGCATTATAGCGATAAGATATACGTAATTAGAAGTCCAGTAAATTTCAAGCTAGAAACATCATCTAGAAAGCAAATCACTGTTCAGCAATTTTATCATGGTACGAATAAAGCTTAGCAGTTAGCATTAGGATGTCATAGCTACAATTATTTGCACTACTACTCAGCATCCAGATTATTCACCATCCAGATTATTCACCGACTCTCAATACAGGAATTGAAACAAGATGACAGGAACGAAGAGTCACGCTAATCTGAAATGAAACAAAGGACATCTCATTACACTCATACACACTACAATGCAACGTTCGTGTTCAATAAAATTAAACACTGTTGATGATGGTACACTGTGGGAATTCAACATCACTTGTTAGAGGTCACAGTTGTAAAATGATGCCACCTCTTACAAATCAAGATGCTCATTAAACCTTCAAAAATCATTTGGGTTACCATAGTAAATATATGGTGTGGCAACACCTTCTAGTAACTTCGTTGTGCAAGGCACTCTTACAAATGGATCAAAAAAACTTTAACACCTGATCTCAGAAACATTAAGACAAATAGTATATGAGCCTATATAAATAAAGCAACTAAAAACTTACATGGCCGGGGTCCTTGATACTGCTGTCCCGGCGGCGGATAGCCTGCGGCTGGGGGATATCCTAAAATAAGCAATTCAACATATCACAATTGTGAAAAGCAAGTGGTAAACAACATTAGAACCAAGCTAAAGGCAACCAAACTACAATTGAGTCAAGCAAATAAAAATTAGAGTATTGGAAAATAAGTCATAAGCATTCACAAGAAAACAAACAAGGACTCAATAAAGAATAATTGTACGAAAAACTGTGAAAAAAATGGTAAATAAACACCATTACAATTAATTTGTACTCTGACTAATAAATCACCATATGGCATTTTATATTCTTACAAACTACACAGACATTTAACTAAGCCTTCCAAAGGCCAAAGAATGCACTGTCTTTGGAGGAACATTAACCATTTTTAGTGGAACACTTCCAGAAGTACGGCCACATGCACGTGAGAACACAAATTATCTGCATCATCGCACATGATCAACACACTAAACAATGTCGCATTGAGCATCATGCAACTGGGTAAGAGGTGGGGCATAAGGATACTGGGCACTCCTAAAAATACACATACATGTGGTTATATAGCAACTTCTTGCATAATTAAATTGAGAGCATGCATGAATTCTAAAGTAAAAGAATAGTCTTTAGAAATAGACTTCAGTGTAAAGAAAAAGAGGTCCATAGTCTAAGAAATCAATCAAATTACAATAAATGCCAACCAAATTGTATGCCTAGTTTTAAGATATCAATATCTCTTACCTGCTTGAGGATATCCAGGATTGGGTGGTGGATATCCCCCAGGAGGTGGAACTTGACCTGGTGGATAGTATCCTGGCTGTTGTGGAGGATATTGTCCAGGTTGTGGTGGATAGGCTCCATGTGGTGGTGGAACTGTTCCTGGAGGATAGTGTGCACCTGGAGCACCTGGCGGATAGTGGCCACCTGGAGCACCTGGGTAAGCTCCAGGAACATGTCCTGGTGCTGGATAATGACCATGTTTACCCTGAAGAATAAATGTTAAAACATAATAGCCGAGAAATGCCACGCTGTCTGTTGGTTGTTCGTTCACTAGTTCAATAATGTGACATATTATTCAATTTCGCACTGCATCATTTGTTAGATGGCAACACAAACACTGCACGTGAAATGTTTCTAAAAAATTCATACTTCGACACGCGCAGTCTGTGATGGAGTGAGAAGAGAAGTGGAGAAGGAGTTTTAGGTGGATGAAGGGGTGGAGGAAGTGGAGGAGGAGCAAGAAGAGGAGATGAAGTAGGATATGGAGAAAGATAGGTGGAGGAAGAGGAAGAAGGGGAGGCAAAGTGGGAGGAGAGTGGGATTTGGATGGGAATAGGGAGGAGCAAGGGTTGGAGAGGGGAGGATGGGGCGATGGAATGTGATGATGAGGAGATGGGAGTGGAAGGGGAGTGGGGCAAGGAGGGGTGTGGTGGGATAGGCTGCAAGGGGAAGAGCAATAGGAGAGGTTGGGATGAAGATGGATAGAAGGAGGTTGAGAGGATAGATATGGGAGGGAACAAGAATTGGAAGAGAGAGAAGAGTAGGAAAGAGGAGAGGAGAAATGGAAATGGACAAGGAAAGTAAAAGGCGATGGGAGGGCATGGGAACTAAACTTTACTTCCTAGAACAGGGAAGCATCTATTAATGAATGAAACATAAAGAAAACTATAAGATATGCTGCATGTCTCCTCACCAACAGAATGAGACAGCAATGGTGTAAAGTCAGCTATATCTCAAAACCTAACATTGAGAAGGTCCTCCTCTCTTATGGTTCAAAGGTTAAAGATCAAGAACAAAACCCTATGCAATGAACAACTTGACAGTTAGATCCAAGTTCATGTAATAATCAAATTATACCAGATACAGGCAGAGGACAGTTTTTATGATAGTGAACATCTAAAGTTTTTTATGATGCCTTCATGGCAATGTGATGAAAAAAAACTGTCTCACATCCTTGCATTAAAGAGGTGTCCTACTGACTCAGATGAAAACCTCGTCACTAGCATTGTCCATACATCTAAATGCAATGAAGGCTGTCCACCACTGAACTGCTAATAAAATATAGATTTCAGCAAAAGACCCTTAACCCTGGGATCACGCAAATCCAAGAATGACTGTTCATCGAACTGCGTACAAACCAATACACGATTATCTTACCTTGTCCCTCTTGTCATTAAATTAGACCAGCTTAGATTAGAATTTGAGAGAAAATTGACAAACAACTGACATGTTTCATGAGCTTCTTCTGTTTCTTCTGCTCCCTCTTCCATGCCTTTTTTGACTCATCTCCCGATCCAGAGGAACTGCTGCTGCTCGATGATCCGCTGTGCTTCTTATGCCCGTGACCATGGTGGCCCTTTTTATGACTCGGATACATCGCGACAGTCTAGTGGATTATCTACATTCACCAAAATTTCATTATGAAGCACTATAAACAAAAAATAAATTATTCAAGTCCATAATTTACACACAACAAATAATCAACACCATTGGACCTAAAAAAATAATTGCCTAAGTAACAAATCCTATCAAATATAATTTAAGAAAGCACCTTATCAAGTTGTCACCTATTAATCCAAATACGCTTTTAAATCAACAAAAATACTTATAACAGCAGATTATGTAGTACCCAGCAATGCAAAGAAATTCTTTCAATCCAACAGCTACACACCTGGTCACCGAAAAACTGGATATAACTTGATTGCTACGCTTACACTGGACCCATAATCAGTTCAATCAGATAAGCGTGTACAGACGTACACCGTGGCTACGACAACGTAGGGCGTGACTCAGCCGCAACAACCTACACTGACTTCGGCAAATATTATGGCTGTCTCGCAGTGTCTGCTGCATCTGAAAACTAACAACTACTAAGCAGGCCAAAGAAATTCCCATCCCTGCTAATTATGCATTCGGACATATATTTTATTTTCGAGCAATAATGCAGGGTTGTATACAATTTTGCACAAAAAGAATCCTTAACAAACTGTTATTATCTTGTTCCCATAGAAGGCGGCGACAGGTCGGCGATGTCGCGTAAACAAAGAGATTGTATAGAGATAGAGAACAATAAATGAAGATGCTTTCGTCTCCATTACCGAGGATAGTATAATTAATTGATACACTAGACGTAGCCTATTCAACTTATCAATTTTGATTTATATAAACGCATTTATCTCATATTGAATTCTCAGAAAATTTTAATTCTTCGTAATATCTCACAATTTTGGGTATAACACTAACTTGCTAGGCGATCCTCCAACCGAATTAGCAATGAAGCAATCTGCGTTCACTGTGGGCAGATAGCGATAAGTAACCCTTAGGCACATGACATACTTACGTCGCCAAGGCTCAATCAGTGTCCATACGTAAGACGTATGGGTGAACGTCGTGTAGGCAGAGATGACCTGTATTATCAGTCCTTGAGCGTCATCTTCACTTTATTTGAATTGCTCTGCAAGCTATATTGGACTTCATGACGCAAGTCGACAGTTATTTATAGACTGTGGTAACTGTTATGTCGAGTTGAAATCAGGCAGTCTATTTTAAATTTTAGTTATGTAGGCCTATGGTTGTCTTCATAAGCCGAGTGAACTAGATTACTATGTATATTTGCCATATCAAAGCTTAATGTACAAGTGCCCATTGCTTTTAAGTGATTTCCATAGACTTTGAATAGAATGTCTGAATAGACCGATATTCACGTATGCCATCACCCATGCACCTTTCGAGCACGGTGGTGTTGCGCACTTCTAAGGCACATTTCCTTCTGAAAGAGACCATCAAGCTGCAGCTTAGACAAACAATAGGATTGTGACACATTTGTGGTCTTCCCAACAGGAATTTTCATGTACATCACATGCGACACATCTATAATGTAATGAATGAATGAATGAGTGAAAGCAGAACGTATGTTGGAATATGGGTTCCATAATATCATATGCACTTAATGTGGGCATGCTAGCAGCTAGGGTTCACTCTAATGACCCTATCAGTCTAGGTCAGCTGCCGATAACAAGGCAACTCACACTTTCTTGACTTAGTCAGATAGTCACTGCTAGTGCGGCAGTGCCTCAGCCACAGGCTACATATACATTATGTTAATTAATAGGCTTAAATGCATACTACAGCATGATAGTGCATGATTCTTAGGCTACATACATACAAACGTACATTTACATATGCATACATACTTGCATACATACATACATACATACATGCATACATACATACATACATACATGCATACATACATACAAACATACATACACACATTGGTCCTAGTTGTAGCTGAAAACTGACAAAACAAGTAAAGGAAGGATTGTTTATAGTAAATTATGTATACAGATGCCTTGATTTATAGACAAACCATTGGATATGTTGGGAGGTTCTTCAAAGTATACATTCATTCATTCATCTATTGAACCCAGCTCTGATGTCATAACAAGGATATTCAAAATATCTGTGCCACGAGTTCTGCTTGATAGAGCTGCCTATAAAAGAACAAAGTGATGAGTCTAAATAGAGTGTGACATTTTGAACACAACTGAAACATTAATGGAAGAAATAAACAAAATTAGGTATAGGCCATACTTTGGGTGAAGGCAGACATTATATATATCAGCTTTAATATACAGCTGGTTTCAAGGTCAAATTAAATTCAACAGATACTTGTAATAAGTATAGACTACCAGCAAACCCACATCATAGGGCAATTTGTTCCAGATGTAAACATTGGGGTACGGTAGGCAATAGCATTCGGTTCTGCACTGGGTGTCAGATGGTTCCTCTATGCTTCAAATGGCCAGACTGTAAGTCAAGGAATCTATAATAGATCCTACCCTATCAAGAAACTGAAAAATGTAGGCTGTTACATAAAATTATGAAAATGACGCTGTACCACTACGAGTTACCATAAGATGTAATGCCTACAAACGATGCTACTACTGTTTTGAATGCATACATACTTCATAATAATGTAGCCAGGAAATTGCTTGGTAGTTTATATAAGATAGCCACTGTTGATGACAAATTTATGTGTACATGTCAACCACAAATAAAGTTGCAATTTGTTGTATAGATCTTGCCTACAGAAACTGCATTGTACGTACTTTATCAAAACTCAGTGATTAGTTCCATTGCTGACCCCTATTGTGAGTTTGAGGCGAATTTTTTTGCAAGTTAGGGTCTATAATAATTGTATTGTGTGCTATTATCAGATTAGACACTGAAAATCGCATTACAACATTTTTACTACAACACCAATTCTGTTAAAAATTTAATTGAGCTTCAGAGCACGATCAACAGTACAATAACGATATGGGTCAAGCAGACAGTGCTCACAGGAGGCTGCGGGGGTACTTCAAGAGTGTATGTATCAAATTCAATTGCTGCATTATTTGAAATCAGGGTCTTAAAACAGTAAACATTGAAGACAAAGCACCCATAGCACCGCCACAACTGAGACACAAGAACATATATATATAATGATGTGTATGCATATATGCCATTTCTCATTAAATCTAATACATCAGGCATTTACATACCAGTGTTTCCCAACCTGGGTGCCTTGACAAAATAAGAGTACCCTGAACCTGCTCTAGAGGTGCCACAGTTTGATGGCAGAATGGATAAAAAAATGTAGACACTATTGATTATCACTACTGACAGGCCTATAACAATTTAGAACATGGAAAGTAGTGTCGAGATGGTTGCAACACTATGGATGAACACAAGGAATGTTACTGGACATTAAAACTGGAATAAAAATAAATGAAATTGAGGCTATATGCCATTGATTGAGTGGCTTTATGATATAGCATGGCTTGCACTGAAAAAGGTCGTGAACCCTGACATACATGTATATACACGCACACAAACATGCATAAGCTAATACTTGTATGCCGCTAAGCACAGTTGGATCAAAACATAGTCACATACTGGCACAAACTACTGCACAACCAATTCCAAGTTCAAAATTGCCGATGATTTGCTGATAATTTGCTCATAGCCAATACACTTCTATACTCCTCATCAAGTTTTTCAGGAAAGTGAGTCAAGGGCTTGAGTGAAACCGGAAAATGGTCAAAAAGTTTAAAATTCGGTATTCTATTACAATAGTTTACAAAGAAAGTACCAGGTTGGGGAGCATCATATGCTGCATGCATATTTACAAAATGCAGACATCAACTGCAATAAAACCTCATCAACCTGAATAAAACCATTCTACTTCTTATAAAACTCACCAAATAGAATGCAAATAAATTCTAGTAACACCGTTATGGTCGACTAGTAGTTGAAAAGAAAATTACAACACATTGACAAGTCATACTGTTTTGAACAGCATTTCAATAAGCATTCCAAGGATCAGGCAAAATGACACAACATTTTAACATTCATATACATATAGCAATCATACAGTGCCTAAAATAACGTTAAGCCAGGTTTAAAAAGAATAAATCCAGCCAAATTACATGAAACAACATTCTACCATGTCCCGTAAAACAGCATTCGGTCAAAACCTTGAAAATAACATTCATACATTTAAGTCAAACGTGAAATCGTCACAAAAGCTAATAACAATATGAAATATCACGAATTGTTCACTGAGAAAAACCATCGAATCTATATTATAATAACAAATCAGATATAGGAACTTAATGAGAAAAATCTTAGCGATATCAAAATGCGGAGCATTTTACACGTGAATTCACTCCAGCAGTTTGTTCTGACAAATTATAAAGTGAACATAAATATGGCATTTGAATTCACTACAATAGTTCTCTCAATAGTTAAACCAACACTTGGAATCAAAAAATAATTTGGATGACGACGATGATGAAAGAAGTGTAATGATCATGATTGGGACAGTGGCAATGATAAGTGTGTATCTATTAGCAGTCTGTGGCCATTTATATAGCGTTCGCATTGACAGAAATAAAGCATAAACAAAAGCAGGCTTTTACAAACTTTTTCAAATGCATTATGTAGTACAGCACACCTGCATTAGATATTGCACACCTTTAAAAGTTCACAGTTGTACAGACGTCCCTATGACAGAACATCAATAACTCCGAGCAATCATGCATGAAGAACTTGCTCAAGGCAGGTCATGCACAGTGAACTCCTCTGTGGACCTTAAACCAACACTCACCACTTTATAGGCCTAGTAACAGTTAACTACAGTACCCCATTATATCACACAAAACAATGCCTCTGCCAAATAAAATAAATATATTAAATAAACAACATTAGCAGCAGTTACTTCTGACTTGATTGTTAAAGTATTTTCAATGTTCAAGCTTTCAAATGAGTTTGTAACGTCACACCATAATTATGTACATATCGTTAAAACCAACTAGGAAACAACTTGCTTAACCTTGCATTGCACGATATTTATTCTGTTTATGATGCATGTACACCAGAAAATCATAAAAAATGTGCCATAATTGGCATACACATTCTAATTACAGTATGGTTTTGGACATAAACCCAAATTTGATTGAACAATAGGAACACGACCTCAGCCACAGGGTACTTTATATGGTTCCAAACACAGTATTATATAGCAGTTCATAGTGTTCATAAAAACGTTTTTGTAAATAGGTGTAGTTGCTATTTTTACAATTAGTAGTAGTAGTATTAGTGGGAGGGAAGTAGTGGTTGTAGTAGCATTAGAGTGGCAGTGGTTGGAGCGATATAGATAGCAGTAGTGGTGGAAGTAACAGAGGTAGTACCAGTAGACCCACAAGAAGTAGTTGTACAAGTAGTAGATGTGGGGTGGGGGTAATGATAGCTTCATAATGGTAATAATCAAATATAGAGGTGCTCATAGTAATAAATAGTAATAGCTAATAATTCGGAAGGCCTCCAGTCACTCCAATACACTTCTGAATCATAGCAACATTTTACACACTGATTAGGTCACTACAAACTCGGACAGAAAAATCAAAACCCAGAGTAATAAATTAAAATACCAGACAAAAACGACCAAAGCTTTGGTGTCCCATCAGCAGAAATTTATAAAGTGGACACAATCCAGAGAATGACTGAGAATAATTGAAACATTGAGCGGTTGTAACTGGACCAGCAGTTTTTGCATGCAAGGATAGCACTTGCCAGCGTCTGTTTTGGAAGAAGCAAGTGCCATCAGGACCGTACTGAGCTATAGTTGAGCCCTGTGCCTAGCATCAATCTGGCATCCCCATATTTTGAAAATAGTGCGTTTTATGGAATAATAAGTTGTTCCATCCTGAAATTTGCACCCTTTCCATATTTGCGCCCTGGGCCATGGCCCCGCTGGCCCCCCTCGGTACGGCCCTGAATGCCATGCATACAAGACGTTGTCAATATCAATACGAATGTGACAAGAATAGTTTTGAAATGGTCAAATACATGCTAAAATACTTTCTTAGCTCTTTGGATTAAAATACTCAGTGCAAAGCAAAAGAAGACTTATTCGTAAAGCCCCTTGCTTTATGCAAGGGAGTCATGGCAGTTATGCATTATGCATCACACAAGCTTTGGCACTGTACCACCGAAGTAGGAGCATGCTCACACGACATTTTGGAAACGTTAATGCTACAAAGAACAATACGATGATATATATTATACATACTCTGATATCGGACATAATTTATAATTTTTTCCACCTTAGGATTGTACTTGACTGAGGTTGGTGCCTCACACAACTTTTAAACACTTCCCAGGCCACAGACATAAAGTGACGTTTTAGTAATTGCATTCAGGGCCGCATTAGTTCTTAGACCTCAAAGTATGCAAAGATCTTTGTGTCATTGAGCACTGCTGGCCGTTTCAATTTTGCCCAGGAATGAACCAGATGAAAATCACACCCACTGATCCATCCTTGATTGGGTGACAGTGAAAACCTGTTTATTCTGGAAAAGTGGCTATGATAAAAATAATTTTAAAAAATGCGTTTTGCTAGCAGCTTCTGCTTACAATTTTCTGAATTTCAAGCCCTTCACAGGTGCTTAAATAGTTAATTTTAAGAAACTCTAAAATTATTTTTATTGTCTGGTATGACTTACCACGAGTAATTAATTAATTTTTGAATGCAGCAATCTTGAAAGGGACTCCAAAAACACAAAAGGCCTCCTCTAAGACATGCATGGTATGTGTCTCCATATTAACCCGGCCCTGAACACATTCCTGTGAACATAAGCTATTCAGTATCCAGTACATTCCTAGTGCACAACAATACTTAGCAGTAGAAACCAGGTACCTATACTGTGAACCATACTGTGCATTCAAAACGAAACCGAGTTTCTGGTACTGGGCTTCTGTATATGCAAAATACTTCTTCACCAAACGCTCCGTAGTTTAAAGAATGTTAAACTATGTGTCACACAGAGCACTGCAGAGAAAGCATACTTGAGAGTACAAATGCATTACTTTGGTTAAGTACCAAATACTTTGACGAGTACTTAGTATCTAGACTCATATAGCGCCTATCAAGTATACAATTCCTCTGACAGTACACACCGAGTGTAGAGCAGTTGTTATAAAAAGACTTCAATAAAGAATAAATCGAAGTTAAAATAAGACAACTTAGATCTTCAGTTGAAACAGCATATATTGATGAGTTGGATCAATTGATCAAGATTCCGAGTTCTGTGAGCAAAATCCGAGGTCTTCTTGGGTCAAGGTTCAACACCAAAAAGTAGAACATCTAGACTGTGACAATAAACTCTGGGTTGACATAGGAAAAACCAGAGAACTCGGTCTGGTCTAAGTTCATTATGAACAGCTTATCCGTTGGCGTCAGCTTTGGCTGCTCACTTGTAAACTCGCGATCAAAGTTGCTCACGTCTTTGATGCTCTTCTGCACACGAAAATGCAATTTCCAATAAACTGAAGTTTTGCCAGGAACATAAATTTCTACTACATTCTAATGAGTATATGTCATGTCTCAAGTAGTCATTTACAGAGGTCAGTGAAATGTGCTCTAATCCAGGTCAGATTAAAAACAAAAGGACAGCGCATCAAAACTTCTCTTGCACAATCTGGGGCCATGTTATTAGAGTCTTAGGCAGCGAAATTTGTAATTTAACATATAGTAGAATAGCTAATGAAAGAAAGATGGATATAAGCTCAAAACAGTTCTCACACAGTGTTGGTAAACACATCATAGCTGAGAATTCATTAAGCACCTCTTTACTGTACAAGCTATTTAATGGCATGCTCAGCAGGACAGCCCAAAGGTAATAAACAAGCATTGTTGAACACACTGCAGTGTGTACAATGTGAGCCCTAAACACATATATCAGCCCCTTCCTGTCACAGCTCATATACATATATCTTCCCATAATTAAACTACAGCTGAATCTGTCCACATGCCCTGTTTAACTGAACTTACTTGACATGACTCTGGATTTAGTACAACACTCCACAAGTTGTATGATTGTCTTTCCTTACCAACTCAAATGAACATCAAACCTGTCTTTTCCAACTCCCAAGGTTCTGGAATGCATTTCCATTTTTCACCATCTCTTTCCTTTTGATGAAGTACAACACACCACTAAGTTATCATTCGATTGTGTTTTTCTTGGCAGTTCACCTCAGACGAACTCTGCTGTCCTTCATATCTTTCCACTCTCGACTTAAGACAATTTGTTTCCAAATGTTTATTCTCTTAAGGCTGCTTTTCAGCCTTGTAGAATTAACCCTTGCATTGACTGGATTGTGACTCTCGATTGATGCCTAGTTTATTATCATAACAGTAGGTTTTACCACAGAAGTAACAGAGTAACAGTAATGGCTCTGCAGACTGCATAGCATAAGCCATGAAGGATGTGACATTTGGACAAAAAACATTGTTTCACATGTCAAATTTTAAATGGCTGGCCTTATTCTGTTCCAGGAACCATACCTCAATATTTCAGCTTCCCTTTGTTTTGTGAGTGTGATGTAGGTATAAGTAGCTGAGAGCAACTGAAGGACTGTGCTCTTGGTCGCTTCCAATCTGAATAAATCTGAATTTTTGTACTCACAATGGGTGGCTTGTACGGTGGCTGAACTTCCCGGTTTTCTATTTTTTCCCAATCGATTCGACGAAAGAAGGCGTGATCTTTTATGTCTCTTTCTCCTGCTGGTCCACATCCAAGTCGCTTAGTTGGATTCTTGGTCAGTAGCTTAAGTTTGAAAGAACAGCAAACAAAGGTATCAGTGGTTTAAACTGGTACATCTAAAGCATCGAAGGATCTTACAGGTCAAGTACTAACAAGACATAAGCAATTAAATAGCTCTATACATTTCGATCGCGAATTACATTGCTAAATTTGCTTTATTAAATCTTACTTGATGCAGCGCTCATGAATAAGCTGGTGCCCTGGCTTTCGAGTGGCACTTTATAAGTTTGAGTTTGGTGATTACGATTATGAAATACAACTAATATGCATTGAGTATTTGACCAAGTAGGCAGTGATAAACAGCTAAATCCAGATTGCCTAAATCTATACAATCATAATTGCAAATATTATTGTAAACTGTAAACTCTAAATTTCTGAAACGTCTACTTGCAAGCAGCATGCCCCAGCTTCTTCAGGAGTGCTGACAGCGGGAAGATATATAGACATTAAGAGCACCTCTAATTAGGTTGTGCTGCGAGAGGCGCTATAGAAATACGTAAATACAGTACAATACTATCAACACAGATAGCAGCACTGGTAACTGGAAAAACTTGATCAATAAACAGTAAACTGAAGGAATTACAAAAGGCTGATTCATTTTCAACGATTAATGGGATTACTTGAGTGCAAGTAAGATCTAATTAAGATGAAACTCATAATTATCAGACACACTTCAACATAAATCTGATTTTAAATTAGCAAATGAAAAGCTACAGGCACTAGTGTAACTAGCCCTTATTAGCCGTATGATAATAGGAACACATAGAAGGAGACAAACACAGATAAACTAATAGATTTTGGCTGCAGTGCCTACTATTTAAGCAGAGGCAGAATGGGACAGACCACTCACCCCTTTACAGATAGCAGTTGCTTCACGCGACATGGATTTTGGGTAGGAGACATTGTGGTCTGTGATCGAATTGAATAGTTCATCTTCATCCTCTCCATCAAATGGAGGCTGAAAGAAGAAAGAAACCTCAACAGTGAAAAAAATAAGATTAGACAAAAAAAAGGCAATCACATAAATAGGAGTAGGCAGCTTTTAAAGGTAGCTTCTTGTATAGCCTAATATAGTCCTATATACTTTACTTTATCTGATTGTTAAAATGACCCAGCTTTCACATTGTGTGCCTGCACGTAGTACACAGCAACAATAATGGCCTGTTTTAGGGCATTTTGGATCTTCGACTCTTGCCTCAGAAGTAAGGAACACTCTCTCCCATTTCCATTTTACTCTGACATCTGTCTTCTTTGGCCCAAGTTGTACTGGGAGTGCCTTTGAGTAGATTTCTTGAAGAGGCGCTACATAAAGTTTATTGATTGATTATTAAATCGGTTGATCGATTGATTGATTGATAACAAACAAACTGTAGCATGGAAGTTGAGACCAATGTTTGCAACGGTACTATATAAAAGCCAAGACATCCACTAAGTCCCTAAAACACAGGCATATCGCTTAAGAAAGAGGCAACACTTTACCTGTCTGATCGTAGAAGACTTCCTACCTGTCCAGCCAGCATTTCATACAGAAGAACCCCGTATGCCCACCAATCAACCGACTTTCCATATGGCTGGTACAACACGATCTAGTCAACAAATTCAAGATCACGGTGAAAAAGGTGCATAAGTACAGTATGACCCAAAGAGCTTTACTTAATTACAAGATTCAAAAATGTATCATACAGTCTGTTTAACTGAACTAACTTGACGTGACTTTGGATGGAGTACAATACTCCACTAAATCTTCGTCTGATTGTCTTTCTCTTTGCCAGCTAAGATGTTCATCGAACCTGTCTGTTCCAAGATTATGAAATGCGTTTCCACGGGACAGGACTTTTAGGTCCCGCCCATTAGGTCCTGGACTATTAGGTACCACCGATTAGGTCCCGAGACAGTTAGGTCCCGGGTCAATAAGGTACTGGACGGTTAGGTACAGCAACGAAACAATTAAACTTATTGTTAATAATCTTAGGACTAGCCAATTAAGTAAACAAAACTAAACCAAGTCAATTAATATCAAAACTGAAAGTTTATTAATAGAGAGAGCAAGAAAAAGAAATACTAAACATTTATAAAAAGTGAATTAAAAGTTTATTGTCATTCCATAAGGAAGTTGTGAGAAAGCCCACGAAGATAATCGATGATTTCACGATCTGTATCAGATTGTACAATGTTCAAAATTCGATCATCTGCCACTTAACATTTGTGGAATGTAAATAAAAAACCTCCATCGTGCAAACATTTTTTAAATTTCTTTTCGTTTGTATTTCTTGAAAATCGTTTTCCTCCATACTTGGTTTGTTCTTTATACTTTTTTTATCATAAAATTTTACTTACATTATTTGAGTTTTGTTTATTCGCCTATATTCTGTTTACAGATGAAACAATTAACAAGACAACCTGAAGGACTAACCATTCGACAGACAATGAACTATATTTTGTTTTGATCTATACTATGTATTGAATCCGGTCCCTTTGCCGTTCCATTCAAGATTACAGACAATGGGACCAGTTTACTCGCACCCCTTTCTTCGCCTATTTCCTACATACAGATCAAATAGCTTGTTAAGCTAGTTATTCCCTTTATAACCTTATTGACCCTAGTTAAGCAAATAAGGTTAATTGTTTCCTTGCTGTACCTAACCGTCCAGTACCTTATTGACCCGGGGCCTAACTGTCTCCGGACCTAATCGGTGGTACCTAATAGTCCAGGACCTAATGGGCGGGACCTAAAAGTCACCTACCGGCGTTTCCACTATCTGTTTCCTCTACATGGAGTACAACACTCCACAAAGTTGTCATCCGATTGTGTTTCTCTTGCCAGCTCAGCTCAGATGAACTCTGTTGTCCTTGGTATCTTTTCGCTCTCTCCTTAAGATGGTTTGTTTACGCATGTTTATTCTTTTAAGGCTGCTTCTCTGCATCTCATAGGACTAAACCTTGCAACGATCTGATTGTGATTCTTTTTGGAGCACCATCGATTGATGCTTAGTATATTATTATAATGGCACCACTAAAGTTCTAAGATGATAACTATTACATTAGATTCAACATAGTCTCTACAGCATCTCTGAGGAGGAATCTTTACGAGGCACTATATAAATTATAATTGATTGATTGATTGACCGACTCACTCATTTGACTCACCTCCGGAGCAATGTAGTCAGGAGTGCCGCAGAAAGTGCGCGTTGTCTTGTCACCGAAGATGCCTTCTTTGCACATGCCAAAGTCAGCAATTTTAATGTGGCCCTCTGAATCCAACATGACGTTGTCCAATTTCAGATCTCTGTAAAGAGAACAAACTTAGTGCTTTTATCATTCTTGGTCTCAAGACCACGGCACAAGCAAAGGCAATCAAACTCAATTTGCTGACTTGTGTGAACATAAGGGTTTCTCGCACTTTCTCGCATTTATGTATGTACTAATTTTTTATATTATTGACTAAGAAACTGAGAATATCTAATCCTCTTCTTTTCTATTCCGTTTGACCTAACCAACACTCTCCCTGGCAGTTGCTTTGTCAACTCTCTTCTACTGAACTCTCTTACAACCGAACTAGGACCTCCCATTGACTACCAATTTGAAACCTCTCATCAAAATTTCCTACCACAATCCATCCACTCCACCTTCCAGTCTCTCATCCTAATTAAAACTGGCCTTATCAGCCCCTTCCCCATCGCCGGTCTTTTGCTCTTGATTCGGTATCACTGCCCATCATGCAACATTATCTGTCCCTAGCTCCGATATCCATCACAGCCTGGGCTTTCCACTCTAAACTGAAGTCTCACCTTTTCAAGAACTCTTACCCAGACTACTTACTTGACATTCCACTTGTCAATCCTCGACCAAAACTACACCATCCTTAACAGCTACTCTGCCTCCCTGCTGACCTCCTGGAAATCGAACTCTGACCTCCCACGGACTATCTTTTGGACAACCCTTCGATTTGACGCAGCGCTCGTGAATAAGCTGGTGCCCTGCGCTTAGTTTTTAAGTGGCGCTTAAGAACTTTCGAGATTACGATCTCTGGGCAAACTTTCTGAATCGACGCAGCACTCATGAATAAGCTGGCGCCCTGCACTTAACTTCTGGGTATCACTTTAGAAGTTCATAGGTTATGATTGACTATTCAGCAAATAATTTAATATAATCAGACACTGGTGGGTTCTATAATTATATCCCAGTATCAGCTCTAAATGTTCAAATCCATATTTAATATATCGAATATTCTAATGCGCAGGGCTTTAACTGATATAAGAGACAGTCACTTTGACTGGGTCAGGTGTTGGCCCAACAGACCTGGGTCTCATGCCTGATAACAATATGCAATCATGTTCATAGCAGAAGGCCTTTATTTCAAGGTGGTAGACTCCGTACAATGAGCACATCTGACTCAGCTAAATCTTGGATAAGTGTTTGCATGGATAGGTCGATCAGTTCATAGGCGACGAGTGAAGAAATGAGTTATGATAGTGATACCTGTAAACAACTCCCTTGCTGTGCAGATAAAATAAGCCTATTGCAGTCTCGGCAGCATAGAATCTGAAGGAAAACGAAAAAAGTTGTTTATATCTGAACATAAAAGAGTAAGAACATGAATGATCTGTCTGTTTACAATATCACATGACCTACATTGATTTTGAGACCATGTACCGCATTCTTCAGCCTTGGCTGTGCTACAGGGCAATATAAGTCATCCTACAATTATTATTAGTTTCTCATTAGTAACATAAGCTATATTAGCCGCATGGAAAGAGCTCAGGCAGGCGCAGTCTAAGGAACTGAAAAAAGTCCCTGCACAGTGACCTCCAAGGACGAGAATAAAACCCGTAGACCCTACTCTCTGAGTTACAGGCTGACCGCTCTAACCAATCGACCACCACTAACTGCTATAGATAATTTCTAGCATCCCTAATGAAAAGCCATCAATTCTCATTCATAGATTCAGAATGCCAACTTACGTTAATTGAAAATTATCAAGTAATTTAAATAATTTCAATTAGAAAGTTTCATTTCCAGATACTGACCTAGACCCAATAACTTCCCTTCTAACAACAAATTTAACCAGTCAAGAACTCAGAGCAACTACAAGGAGCAAACACTTTCTAATAATTAAACTGTTTAAGCTATTAGTTGCCATGGCAATGTAATGTAAAGCTCTCAAATGACATAGCAAGATTACTACTTACACAGTAACCGGTTCCTTGAACTTTCCTTCTTGTTGAATTCTGTACATTAAGTCGCCTCCGTTTACATACTCCATAACGAAGTACAGACGATCCTAAATAGCAGATAAACTCCCAGTTATACGCAGACCACGAATTTCAAGTTCTTTACTTAAGGCACCTAATGTAGAATAGTGATAAATTAAATATGGGCTTGAAACAAAACTTCAAATTTCAACAAAAATAGTAATTCAGCAATAGCATATATGCAGTAAAATAGTAATCCAATAGTAATTAGAGTATTCCTTTAATAGTAGTCCCATACTAATAGATACTAACTATCCATCTGCAGGATGTTATCTGAGCTTATATTAACATCTGAACTGATATCAACACTTGAACTAATATCATAATCTGAACTGATATCATTATATGAACTGATATCAATACCTGAACTAAAATCAACATCTGAATTGAAATCAACATCTGAACTGAAATAAACATCTGAACTGAAATCAACATCTGAACTGAAATCAACATCTGATTTGATATCATAATCTGAACTGATATCAGCATTTGAACTGATATCAACATCTGAATTTACATCAACATCTCAACTGATAGAAACATCTTCAAATACAAACCATGGTCTGAAAGCAGGAATGCAGAGCCACCAGAAAAGGTGGTTTACCAGACATCGCCAAAACTCGCTTTTCGATCATTGTGCATTCCATATCATCATCCTGGAGGATGACATCTTTCTTGAGAATTTTTATGGCATACAACTCATCAGTTCCTTTACGTTCAGCCAGCATCACCTGAAACGCAGTAAAAGATACAGAAGGGTACAGTAAGAAAGATGTATCATCATTAGTTTCATTATTAGCATTGTTAAGTTATCATTTTATAATGTTACATTAAAAACATTGCAATTTTTCAGGCTGCACAAGGAAAAGGAAATCAAGAATCTTTTAAATATGACTGAGAATATGTCTTTTTTTTTTCTTCTGAGATATACAGAATCCCTCAGGCTCTAAGAAACTAAAACTGGGTTAACGGTGATTCTAGTTCCCAACATGCTGCCACTAATATTATTACAAGTAGCATCTGATTTAAGTTATATTTCCAAATACACCGAAATGCACTGGATGTACTGAAATTGCAATTAAGATGAAGTAATATAGCTTGGCATGGGAAATGTATCTGCTCATTAGCAATTTAGTATGCAACGCAAAAGTAATTAGAAGACAGTTAAATTTAATTTAATTTAACGTTGGAGTAACCGACGTAAGCCGAGAAACCACCCATAAAAAAAGTCAGATAGAGATAAGTAAGCACTTAAACTAATCTTGCAAACTCCTGTATAAACCGCATAAAACTTTTATGAAGCAAGAGACAGCATAAAAACAACATATGAATAACACTAATGCAACAGTTGGTAAATCCTGTCGCATTATTTGACAAACTACTGCCAATTTCACATAAAATACCAAAACTCAAGTTTCATGCTAAGTGCGGCAAACACAATTACTAATCGACCAAAGTCAACAGAAGTCATTGCTCCCTACTTCAGGAGAAGGGGATGACCTCAGATTACCCGCTGGCCTTGACCTTTAACAGAACAGTCGCAGTAAGTCACAGTAATGCGACTAGATTTGGTTACACCAAAATTACAGCAGGGTTTCAATTTTTCATGCAATCCACACCTCGACTAAGAGGCTAAGGGAAAAGCATGGTCCTAAATTTGCGCCAGATAATTAGTCGTTAGCACCTTCTTCTCTGTTGGTGATGTGCAAATGAGTTATAAGGATACAATAGAATACAAAGCAGGGAACCACCTGCAGACGAACAATGACAGCATCCATAAATTACACAATGACAGTTCATCCATAAACTACACTTGGACTAACAGTTACATAGGAATACTGCGACACATCGCATCAACTATATGGCAAACAAGAAAACCTGTATTCATTTATAGGTGCATGCTTGTGAGTATATATTTGCATGTAATGCATGTAAGTATATGTATGTATGCACATATACATATATTTACATATGAATGCATGTGTGTATATTTATGTATGCATGTTTATGTAAATATGTATGCACATATCGGTATGTATGTATGTGTAAAATCACCCAATATACATGTAGCTTATCTTTCTAAGGCATATGTAAATTACCATTGAAACTCCACCTTCAGAGTAAGATATTGATTTGTTCATTGGTAACAGTTACCATATGCTAAACCAATGCATCACTTGTTTGACCTACACATTGTAGCAGTTTAACCACAATCCATTTACTTAGAGGCTCATTCTGTCTCTTTGGACTGACCTTTTGGATTTGACCTGATTTCGGATTTGTTTTGGTGCATCGTCAGTTGATGCCCAGTGCATTATTATGGCGGTGCAATAGAAGTTTTTAGTCATAGTCATACTCAGAAGGGCTCCCAGCTCAGGCTCAGTCAAACAGAAGTGTTTTTACAAGTGTAAAACAAGTGTTTTATTATTATTTTACTTTGTCTTACTTACTTTGAAGACAGGCCTATACGAACGACCTGCTTTCATCCAATGTATATGCAGGTGGCATAAAATAACGAGATACAGAATTGCATTAGTATTGAAGTAATTGTATCCCGCCTTTCCAAAGCTGCCCTTGCCAAGGACGACGATGAAGTTGAAGTCCGTGGCTCGGATGAAGTCTTGCTTCTGGACTCCATCTAAGAGTCTCATGTGATCCAGTGACTCCTGTTGCTGCTGCTGTTGCCTCCCATCATCTGGCTGAGGTGAGCTCTAATAAGACCCAAGTGTAATGTAATGTAGACAAATGTAAAATTATACAGCAGATGCTTAGCTGGATGGATTGTAATTAGAGTGGCATTGTACCAAGTTATGTTCCATGTAGTGGATACTTTAGAGACCAATAAAGACATAACCTGGCTATAAAACCAGAAGGATAAGTCTCTGAATTGTTAAAAACTATGTTAAATCGAAGATAAACGATTGTGTGCATTTGAAACACCAGAAGGTGAATGGCAGTTGTTAGGCATTGGGCAATTACTGGCTGACCCTCAGGTTCTATCGTCATACTATGCTGTACTGTATATGCACGTATCAAAGCATTTATGTAGTGTCTACCTATAAAATGCTGAAACATTGCTACACAACAGTAGCACCTATTTAAACAGATACGTCTCAAGTTGATCTGATAATGCTGTTCTATTGTACTACACATAGGCCTATGGCACATGTTTCAATGACGATTCCAGTTTCCAAGTTAGTGGTCCTTGCCATGCTTTCTCCTTTTCATTAGACAATGACCTCTCCCGGAGTTTTTTCTTTACAAAATACAATTTTACTCAGTACTCTAAATTCCCAGTCTAACAACAATATGTTAGCAACAGGATATATTTGTTGCACAGTGAATAATTAATAATTTAAAGGCTAACTCTTAATCAGGCACTTTCAATAGGTTGGGCTTGGCGTGTTTGGGAATGCGCCTTTGGAGTCACACCCACTAGAAAATGCAATGCCAGGGAAAACTGGCATTCCGGAGATTTCAAAAGCTAATCCATTGATCGGAGGTCGGTTTGAATCAACCAAGGTCATCCCTCCATAAATCGCACCATGCATGCGTTGGTCAATGGTCATGGCAAACTGTTCATATCAGAGCCAAGCTCAAGAATAATCCTAACACGTCAGAAATGACAGGACACCTAATTCACTGAGCAACCAAAATCCATTAAATGAAAATCAATTGATCTATTGAATGAACGTGAGCGCATTGTGCGTGACGACCCATGACTGACTGCATAACAAGTTCATAAACGTCATGCAAGTCCTGGCGATCATTTGTAGTGTCGCTGCCAACACTAATTTTCTGGCGGCAGCAATAACATTTACAAGATGTGCACCGCTGCTCTGCGTGATATTCTTCTTGAAATTATGCTCAGCAGAAGATCAATTCTACATGACAGTTACACAAACCATTCCACATCAGTATATAACAAGCTTGCAAACAATGAACCATGTAAGTGAGTTGATGGCTTGCATGATAGTCTAGTGGTTCGCCTGCTGGATCTTTAATCAAAAAGTCTGATATTCACTCCAGACAAAAGCATACTTCAAGACTGCTGTTTCAAAACGTATTTAAAGAACTCTTGAATCAACGTAATATTCCACGGCTTCTGTTTCAAAATATGTGTCAAGAAATCTGTATCAAAACATTTATCACGACTTCTGTTTCAAACAGATTTCCAGACTTCTATTTCAAAACATATTTCAAGAAATCAGTTTAAAACCACATATCACAGCTTCTGTTTTAAAACAGATTTCAAAACTTCCATTTCAAAACATATTTTAAGAGTTCTGTTTCAAAAACATATTTCCAGACTTCTGCCTCAAACTAGATTTAACCATTTCTATTCATAATTATTTCAAACCATATTTTAAGACTTCTGTTTGAAAAGAACAATTCTTCTTTTATGTCACTGAACAACACAAGAACTACCGTAGTTTGAAAAGAGAATCGTTGTCTGTACTCACTTGTCCTCCTCTGAAAAAAGATGACTGCAAATTTAAAAGAATCATTATTCAGAAACGTCATGTAGTACAGATAATTTGCAGACCATTTTCTTCAACCATGGCTTATTATGTTAGGTAAGGAGCGACTCAGTTGAGTCTCTCCTGGAGCGGCACTACACAAATTTGCAATTACTATTACCATTATAGAGTGCAGAGAATAGCCGTAGTTAAATCTGAGCAGTCACTGCACAGAGGTCGTAAATTATAGCAAAATTCCTTTCCGGAGCGTAACTAAATCATCACCAAGTGCTTCTTGTTGTTTCACATCACTTCAGAACAGAGGAGTTAAACCAAGGTTGTGCCGTGCGATCAACAAATTCTTAGTTATAAAGGGATTTACAATTTTAAATATCATCAGGTATGGCTAAAATTCAGTAAAACCGTACACAAAGATGCTTCAAGAAACGGGCATTGCAAGAGACGACACAGTCAACGTGTCACAACAAACACAGAGAGATAGAAAGAGAGAGAGATATATATACAAACAGAGACAGACAGACAGACATACCATCTATCTATCTATCTATCTATAGATGGATGGATGGATAGATAGATAAATAGATAGATAGAGACAGACAGACAGACAGAGTGGTAGAGAGAGAGAATGAGAGACAGACAGAGAAAGAGACAGAGAGAGAGAGAGGCAATGCGTAGCAAGGTGTGATGGAGAGACTTAAGATTTGCATTCATGTATACTGTCAGAAGAAGACGATAAGACAACAGTAAAAGCGACGAACAGATCGGACGGAATGAATTATTGAAGGCGACACAAAGTCAAAGAAGAGGAGGTCAAGACACTAAAGACAGCTCCGACTTTTTCAGTTAGGCAAACGTTGCAACTCCTGCAGGAAATCGACTCACACCGCCATGCGTCAGCGCCTGAGGTAGAAGCATTCCCCGCCAAGGGAACGACGCTACAGCAGACACCTTCAAGAGACGGGCATTGTTTGATACGCCGCAGTACAACGTGTCACAACGAGCACCTGTTGGCAGTCAGCGTCAACGAGAAGCAATGGCGGACAAGCCGAGGACGAAGCAGCCGGGGAAGTTTAGAGAGGTAACTGCAGACTGCATCATTCAGAAGGCCATAGAGTAGATATTTTCAACCGGAAATTATATACTAACACAGAGATCTTCTGAAACCCCGCAGCAATGACCTGTAGGCTAAATAATTTCCACTGGATTGCAACATTTCCATAATGTCTGAAAGCCTTTCATTATTTATGCAAAGGACGTATTACGCCAATCTCTCCACATGGGAGATTGCATGCACATGTATGGCTAGCAAAGACGCAGACACAATGCTAAAAGTGTCTGGTTATTTCATTAGATAATTTCACGTGCAAACAAGCCAGAAAGTTACGCGGTAATGGGGATACCGTGGTAAAATCGGCGATAATGGTATCAGAAGGGCCGGTAATACCTCAGAGAATGGCAACAAAAACTGAGGTATTACGGGGGGATGTAAACACCAGCACGGTACTTACCATGGTAACGGCTATAACTTTCTCCACTTTTTAAAACTGACAACAGGTCAAACTTTTGATGAGAAAACTAAGGGCTGCCATCATTATATTGAAACATTCAATATCGACTATATCAGGGGCGTCAATCCCCTCTGAGTGATGGAGGCAAACCCCCCACGGATCCAAGTGTAAGGAAGGCAAGACATTCCCCTAAGTCTAAAAAAATATCCCCCCTACCTGAAATTGGAGGCATTTGCCTCCAAACCACCCCCCTATCTGGACGCCCCTGAACTATATTGATATCAGCAATAATATCATGACATAAAGCCATGCTGTATAGCAAATCGCCATATCCCATTGCAACTGGGCTTGTCTTATTGTCCAGTGGTTTCTGATTTTCAATACTGTCCCACTGGAAGCCGTCACCGATTGGATCCTTTTCTATTATGACAACGGCATAAAAAAATAACTAAAATATGAAAATAATGATATTACTGGCCTAACTAATGATATTGGTATAAACAAAACAATTTCAAAACAATAAATTCACTCGACACGCTAACTTCAACTTTGATTGGCACCTGAACATCTCAACAATATGTCATAAAAAATTGAATTTGAATTTTGCTTAACCTTTGCACTGGCCCGCATTTCCGAAGCAGACGGCGCCACTTCCTCCGGACATGGTACGCTATAGAACTCGCCCTCCTCTTGGCTCAGCAGTTTGTACCATCCCTCCGAGTTGTTCTTGACAAGCTCGGAAACGCCGAACGACAGCGAGCCCATGAAGTCATTGCGCGAAGTGCGATCCCAGTCCCATATCTCGATCGACAGACGCTTCGCGTAATCCTCTGGCATCAGACTGCTGCAAAGTGCCACACGAACCAGTCGTAAATTACGTCGCTGACGATGTCGTCGTCGGCCGGGCAGCCAGCGTCTGGTCCAGATTCGTTTCTGTCATAAATCCGTCGTAAATTATTGAGCGGAATATTGCGCGGTACAGAAGAGTGGACGTCAAGTAGACGGATTCTATTTCGGCCCCTTCTTAAAAACTGAAGTGAAATTGATGTCGGTTTTTGAATGTCATCTGAACGCTCGTCAAAGGCGTGCTGTCCGGAGACCTTTATTTTAAAAATATTAAAATAGCGAACGAACGAACGATTGACAGATTCATCAACTGAGGAAAATGTGCATGAGTTGTTATTGACGACCAGCATTTCTCATGCTGTCTTTTATGCAAAATTTTCAAGTAAATTCTCAAGGATCAGCACAAAAACCCACACACACACGCGCGCGCACACACACCCACACATAAACACACACACATACACACACACATAAACACACACACATACACACACACATAAACACACACACACATACACACACACACACATAAACACACACACATACACACAAACAGACACACAAACACGTCATCCCATTAGCAATATAATTCAATAATTCATGGCGTGGCTGCACTCAAGCAAAATAACCTTCCTGAAAAACAAAAGCAACTCTATTCAGTGACATCTATAAGTGACATCCGCTGACAAATACAATGACAAAATAATACTGGGAAATTTTTTACTAGATGGAAATAAATGTAATGGTGCACGATTTTATATACTCATATAAATTTTATATACTTTTATATATATATAAAATATATATGTAAATGTATATATAAAATAAATGTACGATTTTATATATACATATATGCGTATATATATATATACGCATATATGTATATATAAAATCGTGCACCATATATATATATATGATTTTATATATATATTTTATATATATATTATATATATATATATATTGTCAAATTGTCACTATATACATATATATATATATATATATATGTATATAGTGACAATTTGGACTCAACCCTGTGCTGCTCATTTGTAATGTATTCATCGTGTAAGATCCTTCAGGCGTTTGAATGGAAGCTATGCCATTTAAGGTATGACCATGTGGACTGAGCTGGTTCCAAGATTTAAATATAGACCCAACGTTTGACAAGGAAAATAAAGAAGACTTATTCTATAAATGCATTCAAAATTCATTCATATATCCAGAGGACTTTTATATGGGTGCCATATAAGTCCTTTGAATGAATTAATGAACGAATGAATAGTGTCCCTACAAGATAACGTATACCCATTTGCGCTCTAAGTCCAACGCAGCACCCTGCACTAAAGAACAGTTTTCATATGCTTGTAAATGGTATATGCAGTCTCCAGCTAAAAGAGTATTCAGATTACATAGAGTGTATGCATTGTGCCACGTAGGATTTAGGAAACAAAGAGAAGATATGCAATATCCTAATAATCTAGCCTAAGAGTATGAGGCAATAGCGCTTTCAGTTTGCTTAGCCTCCGTTTGGCCAGTAACTTCCATCTTCATTCAAACAATATGAGGCAGGAAGTGCATACTGGGAGTAGTGATTTCGGTTAAACGACACTGTGATAACAAAAATCATAAACGCCGCCCTGCTCCCTGTTCCAATCTTGGGGCTGGCATTGTCAAAGTGCCCTAACATACAAAATATTTTAATGTTTTATTCTGGTTTTCAAGCACATATCTAACTGCATCTTCTCCTGACCGCTACAACTGATAACATAAACTTTCTTACAAAGTGAAAGTCTCATTCCAGACAGGATTGAGGTTTGCTTTGACGGTCTTCGTCTTCTTCTTTGCCTTCCCAGATTCCGATGGTATCAGCTTTAGCTTGACATAGGGATCGGCCAAACCGTTTGGGTCCATCGGATTTAAATTCTTTGCCTCCTGGACTGTAATTTACCAAAATCAGAAACATGAAACTGTGACTACAGGAAGACAGGTCATTCAAAGTGTTTATCCCAGGACAATGACAAGAGTTAGATGGTCCTTTTACCAATGGAAAATGTATTAACACTCTGATCCTTACAGCCCTAAATAAAGCATTACAGATTTTTTAATGTACAACTTAAGGACATAAAACTGTATTTCACTAAACATGGCTGATATGGTTATCAGCATTAAACCTTAGGCTTAATGACGCCTTATGCTGAAGACTGACTCTATACTTTCACAACTCCAATTACGCTTGTGCTCTCATCTGAGTCTTAGTGTTTTGAATAAAGCAATAAATGTCTA